>CATKWJ010000851.1:0-27068 GCA_949825065.1 Odontocerum albicorne
TATTCAATTTATTTTTAATCTCAAAAAATGTGATCATATTTCTAAATATCGTGCATAAATGTCAACGTTCTGTCAACCCTCTTTGGAGTATTGAACAATCCAAACTGTTCTCGGTATCTGCGTTAAACATTAAATTTTCCTTGTGATCATTTGTATACCAACGTATCACACTTCTGCGGTTTACTCACCTCGGCTTTGGAACGACTTTCCTGGCTCAATCAGATATGTTACATTTATTTTTTATAATATCGAATCCACCCAAACAAGAGTAATAGGTGCCATCAAACTAAAGTCACTACATAATAATATGAAACAATATCATCATCATTGTCAACCAGGGTCGATCCCCTGCTGGATGAAGGTCTCCCCAAGTTGACTCCAAATAGTTCGGTTTTTTGCTCGTTGATGCCATGTGATGCTGCCATGCTTCCTGATTTCATATATCCAGCGTACCTTCTGTATTCTTCTGGGCCTCTTTTTGCCTCATGGGTACCATTGGATTATTTCGGATGTCCGTCGGGAGTCTGACATTCTGGCTGCGTGTCCTGCCCATTGCCGCTTCATTCTTTTGCACACATTTATAACCTCTTCTACCTTTGTTATATTGCGAATCCAGGTGTTTCATTTACGGTATGTTTTATTATATTCCAACATGCATCTCTCCATGCCCCTTTGTGCGTTCTGGAGCTTTTGTGTGTTCTTTACTGTGAGCGTCCATGTCTCGCAGCCATACGTAAGTACTGGGAGAATACATTGGTTGTAGACCTTTCGCTTCAAGGATATTAGGAGATTACTTTTGAAGATGTTGTTCAAACGTCCAAATGAGCTCCACGCTAGTTTTGTTCTTGGTGCTATTTCCTCCGATATGCCATCTACAAAGGAAATAAGTTAGCCCAGATACGCATATTCCTGGACAAGTTCTAGCGGCTTTCCATCTACATTTATTGGTTTTGGAGTAGCAAAGCTGTTCATCATATATTTGGTTTTTGATATATTCATTTTTAAACCAACTTCTTTACTGACCTCTGCCAATTCTTGCAGTTGGTGCTAAAGATCATTCGGGTTTTGTGAGAATATAACGTTATCGTCTGCCAATTTCAAATGGCTCAATGCAAATCTTAAATATGAAACAATATAATAAAACTTATTTAAAAAAATACCAATTCTAGAGAATTTGAAGTTTCAACTGATTGAGATTCAAAAATTTAATATTCGATCTTTAAGTGGAAAAGTTCCTCTAAGAAAGAAGAAACGCAACATTCATTAGACGGGCTGAGATATGGTTTTTTTAGATATTAAAAAATAAACTAACTTATCATTAATTATTTCAAACTATTTCTTTCTTTACTCTTCTACTTTCCTAATCTCTATTTTCGTTGAGATTTATATTTTACTGTAATTTTTGGTACTTTTTTTATCGAATTATTTCCATAGACTATGTTAAAGACACGATCACGGAAAATAATAATAATCATGACACAAAAGCTAGTTGATTGGAAGAAATCGCTTTAAAACTATGAATCCGTCAGGTGTATTTGCATGAAAGTATTAAATCTATTAGTAAAAACGGGATCAAAATCCGTTCAGTGGTCGATGACGAGACAGATTAAGCGACACTTCATATAAAGAATCTTTCAAATTGAGCGGTTTTTTAAATTCCTGGAAAAAACACAGATGGCGTCGTAAACTTGCCTGGGTCTTGTGACATTTGAGAAGTGTAAAATATGACATTTATAAAAATGGAGTTGTATACTCGTATAATACAACAACGCGTTCAAATTGTTGAATTGACTAATGTAATATCCGGAAACGGTGATGTTAATTAGCCCCCAAGATCATGTGATCTGACACCGTTGGACTATTTTCTTTGGGGTCACGTGAAAAACCAGGTCTATATGAATGACCCCCGATCAATTCCTGAGCAGAAGGAGGAAATTATTCGTGTTATTGGTGAGTTAAAATCGCAATTATGCCAAAATGTCATCGAAATTTTTGACAAAAGAGTGGGCATCTGTGGAGCTGCAAGAGGTGGACATTTGCCGGATATTGTTTTTTTTGTGTTTAAATGTCATCATACATTATACTTCAATGATCAATAAAAAGTTTTTGAAATCAAAGCACATTGTGTGTTTTATTCAAAAAATTTAAAAAAATTAATAAAAAAACCGCTCAATTTGAAAGACGGAGTATCAGCAAATTACAGGTTTTCCTTATTCATGAAATTAACCAAAATATCAAATATTTTAAGCATCCTTTTGATGTTTCAATAGTTAGATACATTATACGTTGGTCTTTTGATCCGCTGTGTACAAAACAACGCAAAATGTGTTTCAAACACTTTATTTGATCTTATTACGATTTATTTGTTTGAAAGTTTGCACAGCTGTATAATCAGCTGTAAATGTAGCAACAATGTTATTGAAACAAATTTGTATTTGTTTTATCGATTTCATTTCATGTACAATTTACATCGGTACAAAATATTTGATGTGACCTTATTGCTTTATTGTGAGTTTGATAAAAATACTAAATGTTTAACATAATAAGGGAATTTATTGAAATCAATATGTCGCTATTCGTATATGTACAAACATATAAAAACGACGTTTTCCTGCTGGGGTAGGTAATGATAACAGAGCACCGAATGATGGTCCAGATAATTATTTGAGTCAACGCACCCGTAGATTGTTCTATCAACCAATTAGTCGAACCAACCGGCATTTGGAAATGTCGGTAGGTAGAGCAATCATACTTTTGATCGTGTGTGCCTTTTCATATAGATGTGTTTCACGTGTCGTTCAGCTCCTTCAGGAAAAATCTCTTCAATTTCGTGTAGTACTTGAAATAATTTCATTTTTATTGTATTTAACATGCTATTATACATTTTGTCATAAGTTTAAAATATGTATTTTTACCAATGTCCTTATCAAATAAGTCTTAAAATGTTGAATTGTTTAATACGTGTTTTTTTGCACTTTTTATGTTTGGTCCTTGTACGAATAAGGGAATACCGTAATGTGCAAAGGACCTGAAATAAATGCAGTTTAACTTCCCAATCTCAATAAATATCATCGCCGTTGCTCGGCCTCGTAATCGAGCATCTCCTCGGCATTCCAACTTCAGTTCAGTTGAGAAGCGATGCTGTATCGTGGAGTTTATTTTTTTTTTTCTGTCTATCTCTTATTTGTTAAGGAATTGAGCAGTTGCACATCAGCAAACTCACAGATCACACCGCGGTCCTAGATCCGATGGCACACCCAAGTGAGACGATCGGAGCGCACCGACATGTTTTTTTTCTTTCTTTTGAAAGGATAGATATGACTGAAATCATAGGTATCCTTATATCCCCGAATCAACACACATGTGAACTCTTCAACATCCGTACGCCTTCTTACTAAGTTCCTACGAATTCGTTTACTTTTTCTTTCTTCAGTATATCATTCGTTTGATGAACCATACTTTTCTTTGGCTCCCGTACTACGCCTCACATTCACATTTGCACTGTATATTTGTTTTGTTAGTCTCTTCTGTTATTCTTTCCACGCTCCCAAACCATCTCTAATTGTTCTTCTTCATCGTACACATCACGTTATGTTCACAGTCGTATATATTTATTAATTATTTACATCTTATAAGAGCTAACGTATGACAAACTAATTTCAAATTCATCTTTTTCTTTTATATAGTACCATTATGTTTCTATTGTCATACTGCCTCTATTGTATAAAATCCTTAAATGTCCCGCCGCACCCTCTTATTTCGCCGAAAATTTTCAGCGTTTTTCCAATCATGGATTAGCTCAAACAGAGATTGTCTATTGGCCTTTCCAGTTCTCCGCTCCTCTATTTTTACGTCGTCCTTGCCTGGTCCATGCGGTGAGACTCTGGAATAAGTTACAAAACAATGTAAGACTCGCTCCGTCCTTGGCATGCTTTAAGAAACGACTGAAAAAACTTTTAATTTCTAGTCAGTAAAATAACGTGTTTCATTCCTGATTTTTCTTTTGTTTTCCTCTCCACCATCCCTTCCTCTCCTTTTGATTGATGATATCTCACTTTATATGAAAAATAATGTTCGGGTGATTGTCCGTCTTTGTGGGGTTCGTGGGCATGTGCTCACGTATATGTTTATGGATTTCGTGGGGATGGATAGTCATTTGAATGATTTATGCGACCACGTAACTTGCTTCATTTACTTTTGTCTGGTTGGCTGGAAGAGATTGCTCCCTGAAAATAAGCCCGCCAGATTGTATTTGTAATAAAAGTGTTAAATAAATGAATAAACATACAACATACCTGAATTAGTAAGTCAGACATATTGAAGAGCGTGGATGAGAGAAAATATTGTTTTTGACCCCAGTAATCTAGTTTCCGGCATGACAACCAATGAAGTTGGCACGGTCCTCACGGTTCGAAAAGAGATAAAAATAAATATTGAGAAAGTTTGGATGTAAACATAAAGAGAAAATGTAGAGCCAAATACTTTGCTTAAAAACACAGTTGATGCAATAATTTTCTGCAATGACTCAAGTACTGTTTCACAGTAATAAGAAAGTCGTGAGTTCGAATCTCGCTTGCGGTTTTATTTTTATTTTCATCTCTTTTCGAAACGAACTGCTGTTTGTTTAAAACCAGCTACTCATTCATATTGAAATTTAGAAAGAAAAAAAAACGTATTTGAATTAATATTTGAATGCAAAATATCGCTTTATAAGTAATCAAAGTTTATTATAGATAATTTTCAGTTTGTATCAGTTAAAAAATGCCAAATAACCGAAAAGTATACATACTATACCTACCATGTGTTGTTTAAGTCTTGTTTGTGCTCCCCTGAAGATGAGGGGAAAGCCCTGAAACCGGTAGGGTTATACCGTAACAAAAAAGTGGAATAAACAGTGTTTGATAAAAATAAATTATAATATACATACCATCACGCCGTTTCCTTTCTGGGGTAGGCAGATAGGAGAGAACATCAGACTTCTCTATCTCGCTAGAAATATTTCACATATGCAAGGGTGTGGGCTGAAAAACATCTGGTGTCCCTGTGGCTGCGCTCGCCCTATATTGGTGAGGTGTATCTTGGTCGTGCGGATGTTATTAGATGAGCCCAGACTTTTTGATAGCTTGTGTCTTTAATATATTTTCTGCAATTCATGTGTTCTTGAAAAATATTTAAATGTATTGTAACATATTATGTACGTACTATGTCGCTATCAATTAACCTATATTTATTATTATTTATTTATTATTATTATCTCTTCCATATCAATTTACCTTCTTATATAGTTCAAACGATTTCTCTTATCTCTTACGTTTCCCTCTTTCACGAATTATTCAATTGATCTATCTAAACTTTCCTTGGTCTCCTAAACCACCTTTTTGTATTGTAAATTTGTTATGTTTCTCATTTTCATCCATTCGTTTGTGTTCAAACCGTCTCAGAGTACTTTTCTTTATCTTTCTCAACACATTAGTCTTGAGCTCACTTTAACCTCTAATCACTTCATTCCATATTCAGTCATACATTACCCTGCAAGAATTCTATTAAGTGCACGCATTTTCACAACGTTTATACGGTTTTTTTATTCTTTTTTCACGTCCATGATTCACTACCATACATCAAAGCTGATACTATAATACTGTTGTGAACTATCATCTTAGCTGGTGTATATATAATTATACATTTCGAAAGGACTTCTTGGGAAATCGTTTGAGGTAGCAAGTGTTTTTATCTTCCATTGGAATAACGAAAAATTAATAATTTAAATCCATTCAACCTAACAATCTCAAACTTTCGCGTTTTAAGACACTTGTATAATGAATTTTAGCCCATTAATATTGGGTTAGATCGCTTATGAACTTCACAGAAATAAAATTTTCGGCAGTTTTTTCCATAGTGTTTTTTTTAGTATTCAAACTGAATTAATTAAATTGGTGCGATAAGCAGTTTTGCACATACGAGTAAAACAACGTCTCGATTGATTGAACACTATTACCAATTACCATGGTGTAACTAATTTCAATTGAATTTCTAGCACTTCAATACGTTTGAACTTGATTTTTTACATTGGCGCTTTATCAGTGAATTGAAAAAATATCAATTCATCCATTCATTCAAATAATACTGATTCAATGAAAAAATAAGTACAAAAATTATAATTGAAGTACAGGTGACTTCCATCCAATAAAAAAAATTGAATATATTTTTTGAGATATTTTAAGTTTATAGATATTTTAATTCACTATTTTTTCCATTTTCCTCATCCCTTAAAAATATTTGTAATGTTTTGTATGACAATTTTGCTATAGACTGTACAACCTGACAGATTTATTGCTATCTTTTAACTAACCATAAATATTTTAAAGTTTCTTTATTTATTTAACACTTTTATTGCAAATTCAATCTGGCGGACTTATTGCCAGGCGGCAATCTCTTCCAGCCAACCAGACAAAAGTAAATGAAGCAAGTTACGTGGTCGCATAAATCATTCCAATTACTATCCATCCCCACGAAATTCATAAACACATACGTGAGCATATGCCCACGAGCCCCACAAAGACGGATGCCCCATCACCCGAACATTATTTTTCATATAAAGTGAGATATCATCAATCAAAATAAAAAGAAGGGATGGTGGAGAGGAAAGGAAAAGAAAAATCGGGAATGAAACACGTTATTTTACTGACTAGAAATTAAGTTTTTTCAGTCGCTTCTTAAAGCATGCCAAGGACGGAGTGAGTCTTATATTGGTTTGTAACTGATTCCAGAGTCTCACTGCATGGACAGTGAAGGACGACGTAAAAAAAGAGGAGCGGTGAACTGGAAAGGCCAATATACAATCTTATAGTATAAATGAGACAAGAATCCCAATGCATATAGTATCAATAATATCCATATAGGAATTACGTGCCTTACCAACTTGGTCATGAAAGTCATCATCTTTGACAGGTATTTGTTTAGAGCGCCAAGCAGAAGAAAAAAAAATGACAGTTTGAGACGTTACTCGAGTTCTTTGGTCAATTGCAAATCTTGAGAATTTTGAGAGATGTGATGAAAAGGAAAAGTGAAATGGTAATATCGATCACTATGGATAGATAAAATCAATTAACTAATGATCAGATGTCCTATATAAATATTCCGTTTAGTTGAGTATAAAAGTAACTGGGAACAATCTTGAACAGTGTTAGTATGTTATACTTAAAAGAGATCGCGATTCTCAGCGATAACGGGACGAGTCAGCATAAAACAAAGTTTTAAACTAAAACAGTCAACATCAAAATGAACTGATATGTTAACCAACTGATATACCATATGTACGAGTACATAGTTAGAGTACATAGATATACCATATGTACGAGTACATAGTTAAGTTCAGTCGGTCCAGTGATAATTTCTGAGGTCTCTGTCAAAAGTTCTCTCGTCATACAGTTATGAATTGTATTTTTTCGATCTTTGATAGCTTGAGGTTCGTTATTGAAATTTTGATCTTGCACTTCTTTGCGTCTTGAATGATCTTGTAAATTCACCTACCAGTCTGGAAAATATTGATTTATGTTAAGTGATTTATGTTAAGGTCTTAGAATACCTGCTTTGTTCGGCGTAGCTACATTTAGAAATAGCATCGGCTTTAATAACTCAGTTGTAAGAATATGCCGAGAGCACAATGCGATAGTTGATTGTGTGGAAATATTTTGTTCATCACTACCAGAGCTTAGGGAGATGGTAACTGGATTGATTTAAGAATGAATGCTACTTTTGGTTTGTTTCCATAAAATAGATATAATTTGAAATATATTCCCTATCCTGCTGACATGACAGAACTGGGCATGAAATGAACACTAGTAATTGGGATTTTAACCCTTATTATCTATAAATTATAAGTTTTGTGTGAATATCTTGATTCCTGTAAGTTTTCTTTTAAATACTCAAAATAGTTTTGTCTACAAGTACTTAGTGTCTCTTGGCAAATACATTTGAGAGAAAACGCTGAGAAAAACCTTGGGTAATTAGAAGTGTTGCAAATGTCTAAAGATTTGCAACACCATCGTTTATGACCTTCAATGACTCTTTCGCCAATTAGAACAGAAAGACAAAAAGTACTTCAAAATTTTTATAATATTTATTTATACATATATTTCATTACACTTTTTTCTCTTAAGTTAGATCTCCCTGTGTTATGTTATAATCAGGATTACCTGTCTTGAGGTATTGTTTCCCAGCTATCCTTTCATCTATTTGGAGGTCTTAGAGGTATTGTTTCCCAGCTATCCTTTCATCTATTTAGAGGTCTTAGAGGTATTGTTTCCCAGCTATCCTTTCATCTATTTGGAGGTCTTAGAGGTATTGTTTCCCAGCTATCCTTTCATCTATTTGGAGGACGACTACCAGCGGGTATTTAAAGCATTGCCACGTAGGATGGCCGTGTGTTATCCATCCCCGTCATCTTATGTCTTGTATTTACTACCCCATTTCAAAATAATTGACTTTACATATTTCTCGAACACGGGAGTTTCTAACTCTATATCTAAGTGTTTTGCCTCAATGGTTCTGAGAGTTTTCATTTTATTAGTTCTGAGTATACAGTGAATAATCAATTTCAAATTTTTCTTCCCAGTTTACGTTTTTTTTTTAAAGAGTTACGAGTCTGCTATATTCTCAATTTCCTAATTTAAGGCAAACTTCAGTCTCAACGTTTTTATCTTTTTTCCTCTGTGAAGAGGGATTCAAAATATCGAAATGACCTTCCATGAGTAAGGTATCAATTTCTCTTAAAAAAAATTAAGTATGCAAAAAAGGTACAACATTTTCATTATGTTAAGAGGAATGTGAAGTGTTTATTGCGGTATAAAGCCGAGTCCACTGAAATGTGATATTACAGATTATTGTGTTGTTTTATTCATCTTGCGCGACATACGCGCTTATGCATACTGGGCCCTAGCTTGTTGTGTGCAATAATACACATGTATTTTTTTAGACAGCAGATTGTATGAACGATGTTAGTGTTTTGATATTTCTATATATTATTGTATTATTTTGTATTAATTTGCACTCTGTTTATGTTTTGTATAAAATGTTAATGATCAAAATTAACTGCAAATAAATTGTAAATTGTATCGTTAAGCATATTTTTGTTTGATTGTTTTACATTTGACATTTGAAACTGCACGTAAATCATTCATCGTTTACGGAAAATATAGACTAGCAACCAGTTCTCTGGAACGGTGGAGACCAATCAAAGAATATTCGTAAAGTTTTTCTTTAACACACTTAGATAACAATAACTTATTAAAAAAAAATATCCTTTTATTAAGAAAGGTGTATTTGGAAGTGATTTTTCTCACGTATTTTCTACACATGGTTTAGCTAGTTTCTTGCAAATAAAATTAACCCAGCTGGTTAGGCAGAGAAGAAAGAGCGCCAGACTATCCTATTTTGACACAAATATTTCGCCTCTTCCATATCCATACATCTCCTACAGCTCCTTCAAGTTTTATTACTTTTCATGTTTCCTTCTTTTAAATTATCATACTCTTGATCCGACCATATTACCACTGCCATGTATTTAATTCTATATTTGCTTTGTTATTTTTTCTTCACTCATTGTTCCACCTGCTCAAAGCATATAAGAGTTTTTTTTTCATCTTACTCAACACATCAGTTTTAAGTTCACATTCATCACTTATCACTTCATCACATATTCTGTCTTACATTGTCACCCCATGTATTATTTTTAGTGCATGAATCTCTACTACGTTTATGCAACTCTTTGCAGTCTTGTTCCAGGTCTACATTTTAGTCACGTAAATCAAAGTTGATACTAAAATACCGTTGTGGACTATATATAGTCTTGATAGATTTTGATACTGTTGGGTTCGACCTATATGTGTTTTATTGATCCATTAACTTTTCAATTCAATATACCTCGTAACCCTACCATTATTTGAGAAAAGACTTACCTAAATGGCAAAATTAATCAACTTGCTCCAATCTTTCATTACTCACTCAAATATTACATTTACTTTTCCTTACGTAATTTTATACAACCATGACTATTTTTTTCTCTTTCTCTCCATTTTTAAGTATACAAATGCAAAGTTTCACAGAAAATAATATACAAATAACATATCATGTCATTTACCTATTGGGGTAAGCAGAGACGAGAGCGCACCAAATTTTCTTATCCCAACATACTTCTTAAGCCTCCTCCACATTCATATATCTTCTTATTAGCTTCTTCTGTTTTTGTTACTCCTTATTTTAATTATTTATTTTAATCGATGAGGAACACACATATATTATATGAACTGATAAAAAAACGGTATCTTAAAAGGTTTTTAATTAAAGCTTGTTTCTGGTTGAATGGAAGAGATTGACTTATGTCAATAATCGCGCCAGATTGTACTGTATACAACGAAAGTGTGATACTGTGCAATACGTAAATTCAAACGACATACTTCCAACCCAATTTTTTTTATAAATATCCTTAGATTATTCAAATTCTGATACAGTTGTGACAATACTGTCAAAACGTTAATCATACGTCATAAAAAAGATACTAAAAACACTGAGAATTTTGCACCTTCTTTCACTTATACAAATAAATAAAATGTCCGATTCGACATGACAAGTAACATCTCGTGAACGAGTTATATAACTAGCCATCCAGTTGATGTGAAAAGGCATGTGCCTGTTCTAGCTGAGTGCTGCACTTTAGCAAACATAGTCTTGACAGATCAAACCCAAAGGTCCAAAGGTAAGGAGATAAAAGTTCAATGATGATTGACAGGTTTTATCTGCTACAGCATTCGACAGGATTTTTTTTAAAATAACGATACTTTCGAGTTGCTTTATAGTGCTATGATAATTTACCATAAACAGTATATAAACATAAATTAAGATATAAAACGATCTAAGAGTGAAACCAGCCCTGAAACGAACCCACCAGAAATCAAACCTGGTGCGCCCGATTGCTAAACGTTAATACTAACTGTAAGACCACGACAACCGACACGAATCAAATGTACTTTTTGCTTGTAAATATTATATATTCATCGAATATGATTTCAAAATGAATGAATCTAACTGCACGAGCAATTTTATTGCGTGTTAACGAGATGCATTAAAAACAAGTTGAATGATAACTAAGAACTATTTTTTTTCTGATTCTATTAAAATATTGCGTCTTAGTAGAGAATAAATAAAATTGATTTTTATTTAATTACTTTGTATGTTCTCATAATCTTGTTTAGTTAAAGACACAATTTATTTTAAACACATTTTGAAAATCCTAAGGTATGTTATATTTTTTTTTCATGATAACTTCATGATAGCTTCATTATATTCACGTTTTCTAAGATTATGAAATTGATCACTCAATTTTCATGATAACTTCATTATATTCACGTTTTCTAAGATTATGAAATTGATCACTCAATTTTCAATATAATTTAACATTGTGTGTGTGTGTAATGTGAAATATGTTAAAAATGGTTCAAACTTTAAGAAATTCATAAAATTAATTTTTTATAACTTTGTTCTCTGGATTAGTTTTTGCCGATTATTTTGATAAAATTACTCGTATATGTCTTGTACAGATAGCAAATTCAGGTAAGTAATCAATATATTTGCCTCTATCTAACCGTTTTATTCTTATCATCTCTCTTCTCCCTGGCTCCATTCCAACTCACTGTCTGCGAAGACTGTTCAAACTTTAAGAAATTCATAAAATAAATTTTTTATAACTTTGTTCTCTGGATTAGTTTTTACCGATTATTTTGATAAAATTATATGTCTTATACAGATAGCGAATTCAAGTAAGTAATCAATATATTTGCCTCTATCTAACCGTTATATTCTTATTATCTCTCTTCTCCCTGGCTCCATTCCAGCTCACTGTCTGCGAAGACTGTTCAAACTTTAAGAAATTCATAAAATAAATTTTTTATAACTTTGTTCTCTGGATTAGTTTTTGCCGATTATTTTGATAAAATTATATGTCTTATACAGATAGCGAATTCAAGTAAGTAATCAATATATTTGCCTCTATCTAACCGTTATATTCTTATCATCTCTCTTCTCCCTGGCTCCATTCCAACTCACTGTCTGCGAAGACTGTTCAAACTTTAAGAAATTCATAAAATAAATTTTTTATAAATTTGTTCTCTGGATTAGTTTTTACCGATTATTTTGATAAAATTATATGTCTTATACAGATAGCGAATTCAAGTAAGTAATCAATATATTTGCCTCTATCTAACCGTTATATTCTTATTATCTCTCTTCTCCCTGGCTCCATTCCAGCTCACTGTCTGCGAAGACTGTTCAAACTTTAAGAAATTCATAAAATAAATTTTTTATAACTTTGTTCTCTGGATTAGTTTTTGCCGATTATTTTGATAAAATTGTATGTCTTATACAGATAGCGAATTCAAGTAAGTAATCAATATATTTGCCTCTATCTAACCGTTATATTCTTATCATCTCTCTTCTCCCTGGCTCCATTCCAACTCACTGTCTGCGAAGACTGTTCAAACTTTAAGAAATTCATAAAATAAATTTTTTATAAATTTGTTCCCTGGATTAGTTTTTACCGATTATTTTGATAAAATTATATGTCTTATACAGATAGCGAATTCAAGTAAGTAATCAATATATTTGCCTCTATCTAACCGTTATATTCTTATTATCTCTCTTCTCCCTGGCTCCATTCCAGCTCACTGTCTGCGAAGACTGTTCAAACTTTAAGAAATTCATAAAATAAATTTTTTATAACTTTGTTCTCTGGATTAGTTTTTGCCGATTATTTTGATAAAATTATATGTCTTATACAGATAGCGAATTCAAGTAAGTAATCAATATATTTGCCTCTATCTAACCGTTATATTCTTATCATCTCTCTTCTCCCTGGCTCCATTCCAACTCACTGTCTGCGAAGACTGTTCAAACTTTAAGAAATTCATAAAATAAATTTTTTATAAATTTGTTCTCTGGATTAGTTTTTACCGATTATTTTGATAAAATTATATGTCTTATACAGATAGCGAATTCAAGTAAGTAATCAATATATTTGCCTCTATCTAACCGTTATATTCTTATTATATCTCTTCTCCCTGGCTCCATTCCAGCTCACTGTCTGCGAAGACTGTTCAAACTTTAAGAAATTCATAAAATAAATTTTTTATAACTTTGTTTTCTGGATTAGTTTTTGCCGATTATTTTGATAAAATTATATGTCTTATATAGATAGCGAATTCAAGTAAGTAATCAATATATTTGCCTCTATCTAACCGTTATATTCTTATCATCTCTCTTCTTCCTGGCTCCATTCTAACTCACTGTCTGCGAAGACTGTTCAAACTTTAAGAAATTCATAAAATAAATTTTTTATAACTTTGTTCTCTGGATTAGTTTTTGCCGATTATTTTGATAAAATTATATGTCTTATACAGATAGCGAATTCAAGTAAGTAATCAATATATTTTTTCCTCTATCTAACCGTTATATTATTATCATCTATTACACTGTATTATTTACACATTGTAATTTGTTTTATGAAGCACTGTTTTTTCCACTTTATGTAACGGTATAACCCTACCAGTTTCTAAGTTTTCACCTCATCATCATCATCATCAGACTTGTCTAGTCTTGTTTGTGCTCTTCTAATGATGTGGTGAAAACTTTGAAACCGGTAGGGTAACACCGTTACATCAAGTGGAATAAACAGTGTTTAATCAAACAAATTACAATGTTTTTTAAAACAAATTACAATTTAAATTGAGGTGCATGGCGGCGCGGTAACGCACTGCACTTCCGATGGGCTTCGGTTCGAACCCCGCGCTGTGCTACTCCCTTTGAACGAAACAGACACTTTTTCCGCCTCGTGTTCGAGGGTATAAGGCTACCTATGATTTAAAAAAAAATTACTTGAAAAGATTTATCTTCATCGTTAAGTGTAATTCGATTTGAATTATTGTAGAAGATTCATATATTTGATAAGATTTTATCGCTGAATTTGAGATTAAAATTCTTACTTTTATTATAGTTATTATTTTAACACAGGAAAATCCATTCTGAGTGTGTTTAATTTTTCAATTACGATTTGTTATTATTTTAACATTTACATTTATTATTTTTTCTTTCGCTTTTTAGTCATCCAATATTTCTTCTCAAAGAGCATTCAATTTAACATATCTAAAGTTGTGTAAATAAAAAAATAATACTTCTATGCCATCAGTCTATCTACACTCCAGAGGAAGTCTATTCAGCAAGTTACAAAAACTGATTAATTAGCTCAGTTTGTTGGCCCGATCATATTAAAAGTCGTATGGTAATCTCTTTTAATACATCAGAAAAAAATAAGTTATACCAACCACTCTACGAAGGTCATCGTCCTGATTCCTCTCAATTAGACGATTGTCTCTTTGAGACATAGACTACACCAATGTAGTCTTAGAGATACAAGCTTTACGCATGAATTCATTCATAAATATATTGACGACCTCCTTGTCTTAGTTGATAAGACACTGTCTTCTGATTCGGAGGTAAGCAGTTTAAAAAAACGGTTTTTAGTCTAGCTATCAGTTAAGATAGAGATGAGTAGAGGGATCGAGTGCTTGGTGCAGACCAATCCTAGGATTATAACCAAGAAAAAAAATCACTTAAGACCTCATAAACAGCTTTCAGGTTGATATAAAGAATTTTCAACATGATAATAACCCCATAATGTTGTACTGTAATCAAAGAAAATGTTTTGCTCGGACGTTGTAATAGCTGCCAAATGTAATTTGTTAATGAATAGTGGATTTGAGTCCCAACTTAGAACGCCCTTGAAGAAAGTTTGCTTTCTAAAGGGCGCTAAATAAAATTGTCCTTTGTATTGAAAAAAAAACACCATGCAACGTGATAGTTATCTTTACAGAATGGCTCAAGCTGAAAAGTTTTTTAAACATATTTTGTTATTGGATTTGGCTGAATCAAAAATAAAAGTACCTTTGTTGAGAAGTTTATTTGCAAATTGTCAAGCAACATTTTAGGTAGGTTAATTTATCCATTACAGTAATCAAACACTTAATGATAATTTAATGATTTCTGTTTTTTTTTTTTCAGGATATTTGAAACATTTAGACGATACTTTGGAGCACAAAGTGAAAGTATACCAATGTCCTTTGTACTTGGTTTCTACGTCAGTCTTATAGTTAAGAGATGGTGGGAGCAATACAGACTTCTTCCTTGGCCAGACACCTTAGCCCTCTTCATAAGTGCCGGGATACCAGGAGCGGTAAGTCTTCAGTCTTTTTTTTTAAAGTTTCTTTTAGTTTCTAATATAACGTCACACGGTCAACTATCGATAAGTTGAAGAACATGAATGGATATACAGAAGCATTACTAGATGTATCCGAGTAAAATTGCTAAGAACATCGATTTTTCCAATTAGTGTGGTGCCGATACATGGACATTGAAATAAAAGGAACGCAAGAAGATAGACGTCATAGAGATGTAGTGATGACAAAGTGGTGCCGATACATGGACATTGAAATAAGAGGAACGCAAGAAGATAGACGTCTTGGAGATGTAGTGATGACAAGGTACTATATACTGCCCTCATAAGCAAAAACGCAGCTAATGGCAAAAGTTAAGTTTTGAGAAAACTGCTCTTTTATGTTTTTCATTGCTGCTTAAAAATGTCGTGATTCATAAACAAAAAAAGCAGTAAAATGTGATTCATAAGCAAAAAACGGAGCAAACGCATAGGCACCTGCCGTCTTTTAGACTATGAATCACATTTTATTGTTTTTTTTGCTTAGAAAAACCTAGTATTTTGTAAAATTAAAAAATACATTATGTCGATTTTTGTGTTGAAATAAATGGTTTTCTGTATTTTTTTTATGGAATATGGTTTAGAATTTGATATGGAATATTGCCTCATACTAATTTTTTCCCGTTAGCTGCGTTTTTGCTTATGACGGCAGTATATTGCGTGTACGATACGATAGACTATACCTCTAGATAATAGCTGACAATCATCGAGTATACTTGTCAGCTATTATGTGGATGCAAGACACCTGTACGCATGTTAGTCTATAGTGTGAAATCTGTTGCACTTCAGCAATCACTCAGATCAATATCAAAGTTGAAAGATCAAACCCAAAGTTCCGACGGCAAGGATAATCTACTGCAGCCTTTTGTTAAAGTTTTTTACATAGCGCTGCTCTTAACGTTGCTTAAAAGCGCTACGAATATAATAATTGATGATATAGCAAGCATATTATTTGCTAAACTTGGAAAACATATAGAACAAATTCACAAATAAAGAAAGATTTACAAATCGAACAGTATTTGTCGTCAATTATAATATATGGTACAACCACGATCTTTAGGTATTTTAGCCAATTTATCAGACGGAAGATACAATAAAGAGACTTATAATCTAAGGGAAAATAGAAAGGTCTCAATCATGGGGTAGATTGCAAACGCGATTGATAACTTGGTTAGTAATGCATCCAACAGCTCACTCCAGGAGTACAGTATAAATGCTACTAACCGTGAAAAATAGGGGTGCATCATTGTTTCTGCAGTGCGGTCAATTTGTTTGCAAGATCAAAGCTCAATCAAAAATTTCCTTATTTTAAAATATCATACATTTGATCCAATCATATTTTGGTTACGGTCTTTCTCTACCCGACATTTCACTCACATTTGTACTGTATATTTGTTTTGTTAGTCTTTATTCATTCATTCATTCCACATGCCATAACAATATCAGAGTGGTCTTCTTCATCTTTCATAAAACAATTCAATAATATTTTACTATGTTATTCAAAATCCTAGAAGTTTTTATGAATGGGGTATGGATGCAGAAAATGTGAAGGATGTGTATCGAGATAGGAAAGTCTGGCGCTTTGTCCTCTCTGCCAACCCAGACAGGAAAATGACTCGATAGTATGTATGTATAACTGAAAATCGTATTTTTTGTTTGAATTTAAAACTGTTAAAAAGGGTACTCAATTAATTTTTCAATATTTTTATTCTGTTAAAAATTAATCATTCCTATGATTCAACATATTTTTCTCGTGAATGTAATAAATAACACATGTTTTCAAATTGGCTTTGTGACACTATAATTCACCATGTAAAAAAAATCAGAAATTAAAAATCTACAAGCTTGAAGTACAGAAACATAACTGCAACGTGTCAATAATCGCTTCATGGTGTTGAACAATCAACATTTATTTAAATAATTTATTTAACAAGAATTTAAACAAAACAATGACAAAACTCTTAAGCTAATAATGTTTGGTATGAAATTACTTTCATGGCCTAGTTGGTAAAACGTTTATCTCCCATTTTTTAAATGTATTCAAGTCTGATTTTCATTTAAGACCTCTTTAACATAATTATGGGTAGTTGGAAGAAATTGTGAAATGGCAAAACGCCCACCAGGTTGCACTGTATACAATAAAAGTTAAGAAGAATAATGGTATATTATCATCGTTGTTGGACCTCGTAGTCGACGATCTCATCACCATTTCAATGTCGATTCAGTTGAAAAGCGAAGCTGTTACGTAGAGTTTGTTTTTTTAAGTGAGTGAGCCGTTGCCACCAGCAAACTCACCGTCCACACTACTGTGCTGGATCCGATGGCACACCTGAAGGAAGACGATCGGAGAACAGTGGCACGTTTTTTCAAATAAATATTTATGTTTGAAGTAATATAGTAGGTATTCTTATACCCCCGAAAGTCTGTGTCGTTCAAGGGTTATAGTACAGTTCGAACAAGGGGTTCGAATCAGCAACATTTTGTGCGGAAGTTCAGAGTGTTACTGTGCGGTCATACTCCTTATTAGTATATTATAGAATGTAAATCGTGTGATGATAAGTTGTAAGATTAGGCATGATTTTGATGTGGTTGTTAAGATTATGAAGAGGTTGAAATTGTGTTTATGATAGAAGTGTTCGAAATGTGGATTCATTGTTTCAGAATTTTTTGGTGTCATCGTATATAAAATACCAAGGTACTGTGTCTATCAGATTAAGAACGAGTAGTTTAAATACCATAAATGACGAAAAAGATTGCACTTTTGGGTCATGTATTGAAAGAAGAAAAATACCACTTATTACATAAATTAATATTGTTGGGAGAAATTAACCGTCGAAACGGAGTTAATAAAAAGGTGCTTGTCTTAATTACACAAAATTCACGAATGGACAGGTATTCAGACAATTGAAGAGTTTCTCCGTGCCGCCAAAGATATATTTTCTGAAAAGTCATGAGGACCGGACATAGCACATGAAATATAAGAAGATAGTTTGGGATTTGTTTTTTAATACAAAGTTTCAGAGGAGTGTTTTAATTAGGAAAAATATATGTAATTTTTTAATGAATCGGCTGGAAGCGTTCGAGATGTGGTTGCACAGGAGAAAGCTTCGTATACCGTGGACTGATATGATCACCAATTCGGAGGTCTTGAGGAGAGCTAATTACCGTAGACAGCTCCTGACAGATATTAAGGTCCGCAAGATATCCTATCTGGGTCACATTTTACGTGGAGAGAAGTACGAAATCCTCCAGTCGATACTGATGGGCAAGATCGAGGGGCAGCGTGGTCCTGGTAGAAGGCAAACATCTTGGCTGCGCAATATAAGATACTGAACGGGGATGAGACGTGTGGAGGACCTGTTCCGGGTTGCGCAAGATAGAGAAGCCTTTGCCAGAGACATTGATAACGTCGCGGGGACCTGATGGGGCACGACAAGAAGAAGATGTGTAATTTGTGATTGAGGAATGAGACTACTTTGTCACAGGCCTTGCCTAGTAAATTTGCTCTATGTTAACAAAATGGTAGGTTTAGATATTTTTATGTACTAAACTATTAGTAAATCTTGTACTGTAGATAGAAAAAAAATGTAAAGTACTTATTAGATTATGATTTGTTTTTATCAAACACTGTTTAATCCACTTTTTGTAACGGTATAACCCTACCGGTTTCAAGGCTTTCACCTCATCATCAGCAGAGCACAAACAAGACTCTCAGTCTTGTTTGTGGTCCCTTATGTTTGATAAAACAAATTACAATGTCTTTAAACCTCCATAATGCTAATGCCTTAACTATTTTTATTTTTTTATTTTATTTATTTTACGGATGACAAGAAATATACATAATTTGCGAAAAAACAACAGGTAATTTAATTTTGGGCTCACAATTTCAATGGATTTGGGTTTGTTGCCTTTCATTTGTCGTGTCCCCAGTAAACTAGGCTTTTGTTTGTATTTCACTGAGAACATATAGCATGAAAAAATAAATCGATACTTCTTTCTGATTTTTGATTATATAAAACCCCGTTGTACATTCTCATCAACCTGACAAACAGTGATACTCAAATACATATGTATACATCACACGAAATCAAACTCCTCACACTTCATCACTCCAGACAGACCAAAACGTTTATCCCACAATATACCGCACATAATCATAAAAAACCCACAAAAAATACCACACTCAAGAGTTCACAAACCTTTGCTACAAGTCATTCCTCTTGCAAGCCCAAGTACTCAAACTCCTGTCGCAATAACAACCACGCTCCGATCGACTGCCTAAATTGTTTTCCTCCCTTTGCCTTTATTGAATTGGGCACCTTATTGTATGTCACGGGAACTAAATAGACAAATAAATAATATACTTATTATAAGTTGACCAAACAAATTCTTACAAATCGAATCGAAGACTATATTGACCTACATTCAAGCTATATTGACAATTCAAGGAAAAATGTTAATATGGCATGATCATGAAGTATGTTGCTGAAAAACGTATTATAATAATTGAAAATAAGTCATGGTGATAGAAAGTGTGAAATATAACGTACTCGTAAATGTGGTGTTTGAGTAAATAATGAAAGATTGAAGCAAATTGGGGAAGTTTTCCATTTGGTTAGTATTTTATCTGATAATAGAAGAATTAAAAGCGACATTGAACGGTGTATAGAGATATGAAACAAAGGCAATAGGGCACATACTCGTATGTAATTCGAACAGGACTGTAAAAAAATCTATTAAGATAATAGTCCAAAACAGTATTTTGATACCAACTTAGATGTATGACTGTGAAACGGCGTGAAAAAGACTAATAGGTGCCTCATAAATGCTGTGGAAATGCGTGTATTGAGAATGATACGGATAAAGTGATAAGGAATTAATGTAAATTTAATGAATAGAATACGGAATAAAGTAATAAGGAATGAATGTAAATTAAATGGATAGAATACGGAATAAAGTGATAAGGAATGAATGTAAATTTAATGCTGATGTATTAAGGATGAATAAGAAATGATTTATGTAACGAATGAGTGACGAAAGATTAAAAAATAAATAAAAATTGCAAATGTGAGGGAAAAACATGTGAGAGGTCACCAAGGAAAGTATAATCAAATCGAGAAAACGATGTTTTAATAAAAGAAAACGTATAACGTCAAAAACTCGTAGGAGTTGTATGGATGAAGAATGTGACTAAGGATGTGTGTCGAGATAAGAAAGTCTAGCGATATGTCTTTTCGGCCTACTTCGACAGGGAAATAGCTAGATGTGACATTTGATTAGGCACTTCCCCGAATCTGCATATGATCAAAAAACTTATTTGGTTAGAAAATCGCTAAAAACTTACCAAAGGATGATGAACTACAAAAAAATCTTTGTAGATCTTACGATATGTGACAGTAATACGAGTAGTACATTCAGCTTTAGGTGTGGTGTTGTGTATATATGTAGTGATCATATATGATCATACATATTGAGAAAACCTCCCAAAAAGTGTTGTATTTAAGTGCCCCCTATTGCTGCACACGCCACCCATATTAGTAACACTAAGATGCACACCATTTCATACCACAAGAGCTACAACGGCAAAAACTTGATCATGATACCCTGCGCTATTGGAGCGAATTTTGTAAGAAGGAAATATAAGAATTCGTGATATCATATGAGTTGTATGGATGTAGACGTGTAGTGTGTGACGCAATAGGAAAGTCTGACGCTCTCTTCTCTCTGGCAACCCCGACTGGAAATGGGCATAATGGCCTTGTTTTGAAAATCTGGACACCAACGGGAACTAAATCCGCAACCCCTGGGCTGGAAAACAGGCATCTATCAACCAGACCACAGAGATCGTTATGACCAATGTTACGTGATTACTTTGCACATTTTTTGCGCTCCACAGACTTGTTCATTTACCAATTTCACTCTCCACGTGAGCACCTTAGAATGGTGATTGTACAAAAGCAATACGTTTATTTATTTACGGTTGATTTCGATCACTAACAATTTTTACAAAATTTAATTTAAATTCACGAGTGAATACAGAAATACAATATGTTACAATAAAAATATAAATATTGTAACTCTAACTTGATTTATGTAATTTGCAATCCAAAAGTAGTGCATATGCACTTAACATGCTAGGGTTCAGAAGGCCCAGAGTTCTAGCCCTATTTATTTTCTTAACTATGTTGGCTGACAAACATTTCCAAAATGGGAAAAAAGTTTCCTTTCAATGTCAATGGAACGTTTACTTAAGAGCGTTGAGAATTACTGATCAAATGAATATTACTTAGTGATTATTGAATTTAAAGGGGATATTCCACTTTAGAAATTTGAAAAAAATCGTTTTTTTTTGCATATCTTAAAGTTTAGACCTTTAAGAATATGTTCTCAAAGGGAAATTTAAAAATTCACAATATTTACGAAGCTATAACTATAAATGAGGCAGCAATTACGCCGCACCGGAATGACTCGGACAAGAATCTCAAAACTTTAAACGCGTTTTTCTCGAAACTACTTTTTTCGACCTAGTCGACATAAAATCTCAAGTTATATCCAACTAATTGCCTTCAAATTTAGTATAAAACTTAAATAAATGTTTTTATATCGTTCCTACCTTATATAAAATTCAAACAATTTTTTTGTTATTTAAAAAAAAACAAAAAAAGGATTACATTATTTTTTCAGACAGCCTCCATTTTATGAATTTTGTCTGTGATGTTTTTTTTTATTTTTGGCACCAACTAAAACGACATTATTTTTTATCAAGAAACTGTGTATGATTTTGGTTTCGAATTTACAAAAGGGTTTCAATCATGTCGACCAGCTCACCCCCCCTTTTATTACAAGATTTAGCAGCTGATAACATCTTGAATAATTAATTTTTTTTGCATTCTCAAATCATCAATAAACAAACTGTAAAAAATGTATCGGAAAATATTTTTTTTTTCTTATTTAGTCTGAAAAAAAAACGCCGGAAATTCACGCCTCTAGAGTAGAATACCCCTTTAATTTAAATTTTATTTATTCTGACTATGAATTAAATTACTAAGCATTCAAGTGTTTTTATTTTGCGTGTTCTGTAAACATTTGTTTCTCGGAACTGTCAAAAAAATGCTATTACGACTTGTGTATTTTTTGTAAGCAAACGGAGTCGTACTAAGTTTTGAATTATCATTTTTATGTTTTATTACCGAAAAAACTGACACAAATCTTCAGGCACATGCAAAGGGTAATGGTTATAAACATTTTATTAATCAGCGATACTTACCCTTTTTATGACGCAACTTAAAATGATCAAATGGTTTCATTAACTCGTCCATTAACCTTTCCCTTCCGGTGCTAAAAAAATCGCGCGCTCTGGTGCTGTGTATTCAATACACAAGTAAAAATGAGCGAATTAAAATTTGAAAAATAAGAATATTCATAACCAATCGCTTAAATTAATTAAATTTGAAGTCAAAAGTGATAATAATTGATATTCAAATGCTGAAAACATGAAAAAAACATCGGCCTACGTTCACAAAACAGGCGCAGAGACCACCTCAGATGAATGCCTTCGAGCTACTGAGAAGGGACTCGGAACACTAACACTGTGTATGTTATACCTTGAAGAAATAAACAACTGCGAACTGAGATTATATTTCTTGCGTTCTCATATACCGAAGTAGAGTGAAAGTGAGACGTGAATAGCGTCGTTTTCTCATCCACAGTGGTTTTAGAATGAATATACCTACGTCACACACTGGCACACGTTTAATTGTATTGGTGAATTTATTCTCGATTTTCACAAAATATCTCTGATGTGGCCGATAAGTGCTAATTATTATTAATATTATTTTTTCATTCAATACGTAAATGTATTACGAAGGAATATCTAAAATCTGAACCCAGTATTTATTATATTTATAGACATATTAAAGTTTTTAGAAGCAACGTGTATTAGTTACACATCACAGGGAAGGAAGGGTTAAGAGAGAAACGATAAAATAATATTACATTTGATCTACTATATAGTTCATGTTCCAAGTTTTCTTTGGTTTATTAATAAATATATTTGTAGGACATATGCAAATGCTGGGAATTACCAAAATCAATGTCTGTCTGCCATTCTTTACACATATCGAATTATTTAAACACCCTTGTTGTAAGTTATTTTACTAAACAAAGTATAAGCTACCACCTTCTTATCCTTACTGTATTTCTCTGAATAAAAGTGGGTTAAAATTTCGACTAAGAGCGCCCTTGTGGAAAATTTCGACTAAGAGCTCCCTTGTGGAAAATCTGTTCTCTAAAAGGCGTTTTTAAAATTGCCAGTTTATTAGCAATTTTGTTGAATTATACGCAAATAGTGTACAAAAAAAATAAAGTGCAACGTTTGTATACAAAGATGACATCCGTGACCTAGTTGAATTATACCTGTGTTCCAAACCTGAGGTTGCGAGTTCGGTTCCGGATTTAAAAAAAAATGTTTCCATTCTAATCTTTTCACTATTTCATTGGACATATGTAACATCTTCCTAGCTTGTTGGAAGCAATTTTCACAAAAAAAAAAATCTTGCAGGTTGTAATTTATACAGCGAAAGTACTTTATACAAAACAAAAACAGTTGAAGTATGAATATTATAATTTTTAAAAACATTTTCTCAGTACGTAAAATAAGGTTACATTTGCAGTTGTATACTACCAGGAACAAAATACCTCATAAATAATCCTTATATTAAAAAAAAAAATCTTTGCATGTTCTGCCGTTATCCACATGAAAATAAAAATAATTGTTTTTTTTTTAAATTAAAAATTAACATTTCACTAACTTACGATCTTAAAACAATACAACCATTAAATAATTAATCATTGCATTTTAAGTTAACTATAAAAATTCTTTGTCAGTAACAAATTAATCTTATCTGAATTTTCCTTATTCGAATCAACTTCTCAAATTCCTTTGGTATTCACAGTGTACACTTTTCTCTCTCTTTATCTCCACCTGTCTCGTTCCTGTGTGCCACGTCAATATTCAAATTAGTTATTTGAGTCTGACCAAAGTTATTTGAACGGAGATATCGCCATCTACGAGCATAAATATCATATACTTGTTATGTACGGGCAGCATTAATGGTCATTTATATTTACATTTTTTCAATTTCTATGGCTCCATTAAGTAACTAAAGATCATTCCAAGGGCACTCAAGTTTTAATGTTACATCTCTCGAATAGTGTAAACTTACAAATCGCTTTGCAATTCCGAGTAAGACCGCACTATAGGGGCGGGGGGGTGTAATCTCTAAAAGGTGCTATGTAAATTGTCCTTTTTATCCTTGCATACATATCATCATATTATTTATATGCTGAGGTAGGCAGAGAAGATAGAGTGGGTGACTTTCATATGTTGGCACACATCCTTCGCCTCTTCTACATCTATAAACCTCCTCATATAAGTTCTACGATTTTTTAGTTTCTAAGTTTCATTATCTCAAAATATCATTTAGTTGATCCAGCCATGCTTTCCTCGGTCTTCCTCTTCTACGCTTTCTACTCACATTTGCACTAAATATTTGTTTTGTAAGTCTTACAATTTAATTTTTTTTTGTTAGTCTTACAATTTTGTAAGTCTTACTTTCAACATTTATTCGTTTTACATACCCAAACCATTTCAGAGTGCTCTTCTTCATCATACTTAACACATCCTTAAGTTCGCACTGACCTCTAATCATCAGCCTTAAGTTCACACCCATCCCTAATCCCTTCATCCGTACTCTATCATGCATTCTATTGTATTATGCACGGGCTCTCGATAATAAACGCATGAGATATATCATCTGCAACCAAACCATGCACATAAACGTGTAATAATAAATGTTAATAAAATAGTAGGTAAACTCTGGTTTTCCAACTGGAGTTTCGCGTTTGATTCCTGATGAGACTAAAAAAACAAGTTTCCTATATGTTTAAAGTAACGTGTGCGAGTGTAGTTGCCTGTCCACGTACAGTAGTATTTCCAGCACGTACAATTGTAAAATGATTGTTACTTGTCTACTCCAGTGGTTCTTAACCCGAATGACCGATTAGTGGGACCGAAGACAGTAATGTCTCCGGGTGACGTTTTTCAATTGTTCGGATAATTAATTCGAATATTTAGCGGGGTATCATCATACTAACAGGGTATCATCATACTAGCGGGTTATCATCATACTTGCGGGGTATCATCATACTAGCGGGGTATCATCATACTAACGGGGTATCATCATACTAGCGGGCTATCATCATACTAGCGGGGTATCATCATACTAGCGGGGTATCATCATACTAACGAAAAACAGAGTGATACAGTTTGGTTATATATAATATAAAAAAGAGAAACCTTAAATAATATTTTTTTTATTACTCGATCAATTTTACTTATAAATTAAATGTAAATAAATAAATAAATTACACTTGTAGGTACGAGTATTCAAAGTATACCAAATTATTATATATTGGGTGTTAACATAAGTTGTGCCCGTTTTTTTTTTTTCAATTTAAAGATGAGCGCCAAAAGTAAAACAAAATGGTGAAGGTTATACTTCATTTGAAAGAAAATTTCGAAAGGGATCTTCATGAATAATATGGTTTAAGCGGTCCTCATCGAAGTCCACTGGTCGACCGGAACGCTTCATGTCTTTCAGGTCGAAATTACCGTCTTTGAAACGCAAAAAACCATCGACGAGCTGTCCTTTCATTCATAGCATATTCACCGTACACTTCGCAAATATCGCGAGTAGCTTTGGCAGCTTTATTCCCTCGATTGAACGCGAACAGAAGGAGGTGTCGAAAATGCTCACTTTCGTCTACTTGATATTCCATTTTGAAGGCTTGTAATCAAATAAAATAATATATGTAACGTAAAAGCAAACACAATATCTTATAGAGCAGAAAAAATTCTTTCGAATGGCGTATAACCTTTACCATTTTGTTTTACTTTTGGTGCTCATTTTTAAATTTGAAAAAAAAAACGGACACAACTTATGTTAACACCTAATATATCAGTTGATCAACACAAATGATCGGTGATCGAAACCTTTTAATTGTAAAATGACATTTATATACAATACCATCACGCCATTTACATATCGGGGTATTAATTTATAAGTATTAATTTTTTTTTAAACAAGTATATTTCTTAGTTTTTTTCCATCTTTAAGTTAGTCATTATTACAAAAAAAATATAAATTTACAATAATAATTCAATAAATCATGATAAAAGAAATGAAAATAATTAAATCATTTTAATTAGAATATATTTAATTAGTTTCACCAAAAAAAAAAAATATATATATATATATAATATATATATATATATATATATATATATATATATATATATATATATATATATATATATATATATATATATATATATATATATATATATATATATATATATATATATATATATATATATATATATATATATATATATATATATATATATATATATATATATATATATATATATATATATATATATATATATATATATATATATATATATATATATATATATATATATATATATATATATATATATATATATATATATATATATATATATATATATATATATATATATATATATATATATATATATATATATATATATATATATATATATATATATATATATATATATATATATATATATATATATATATATATATATATAATATATATATATAATATATATATATATATTATATATATATATATATATATATAT
>CATKWJ010000852.1:0-25545 GCA_949825065.1 Odontocerum albicorne
TGCTCTTATCTGGCTCTGTCCATCACCCGAAATGCTGGTAGAATTTAATATATTGTGGCAGGGATATAATATCGGGTCCATTCAATGCACGTAGACGTTTACACACTTCAGAGACCATTTGGATTTATAGAAGGTGTAAAACTTGTACAATGGTCAAGAAACCAAATTGTTCAAAATCATTCCCAAACAGTTCACATCCTTATCGAAGATCGAATAGCAATTTTTCGTTAAATTTTATTGATTCCATAGATTTACTAAAACAATATCTCAATCATCTTTTGTTGTGAATTTATTAGGTTACAAACTTAGACTTTTTCTTGGTTTGTCTATTTAATGTGAATTTATTAGGTTACGAACTTAGACTTTTTCTTGGTTTGTCTATTTAATGTGATATATTTTTCACTTTAAATATTTTTTTAATTTTCAAGTATTCTATGTTAGAATGAGGTATATATCATATATAGGATAAAGTTTGAAAGTATAAGATTTATTTATAAATTTACTTAATACATTGTGCGTAGATAGAGTAATTGACATATTATATTATACTCGTATTTCAACCAAATAAAAAGTCGTAAATAGTCTTAAAAGACATAAAAAATCATCGATCATACCACCTGGGTACAATTTCAAGGACACAATTGTATCTAGGTTTCCATTATAGTATGCAGAATGTATGAATAATGAATGGGTGATAAAATAGTTTACTGCTAAAAAGATTTCAGCCGTAACCCAGAGGCAACAATCTTTAAAATTGCCACGCATCGTAATAATCAAGATATCAGCCTTACCATCAGAGGCAGCATAGTCAATACCAATAACGCAATAAATACTCGTAGTAGGTTTGTTATTCAAAATTGATATTTTGTTTTTTAATATACTTTTAAAGATTTTTTTTAAAAGAATATATGTAACCGAAGTCTATATATTCTATCCTTATACCCTCGAACACTAGGCGAAAAAAGTGCCTGTGTCGTTCGAGGGGAGTATCACAGCGCGGGGTTCGAACCGACGACCTTTCGCACGGAAGTCCAGTGCGTTACCACGCGTCCATGCACCTCACCTTACATCATTCCACCTCATTTTATTTTTAATATAACTTATGAACTTAGATAGCTTTATAAATAAGAAACGAAGCACTCTTGAGGTGATAATATAAATTAAAGACAAATATACGAAAGATATTTTTAGTTTTTCTTAAACATGAATAAAAAATGTGGGAAAAATACTGAGATATGTATGAAATTTAGAAAAAAAATTTAAGTCAGAGAAAAACAAAAAGTAGGATTAGAATATGTGTGAATATTGGGAGGTGAAAAATGTATGTCCTGATAGAAAATCTAATTCAACAGAAAAAAGAATGATGGAATGTACGTGTATGTATGCTAGTTTCTTATTGAAAAAATCGAAACTGGTTACACTTTTCTTCAAAATTAAAATATACATTTATTCTCGAGTATAAATGTATTCCCTCCAATTATGAAACAGTCTGGGAAAACTCCTGAAAAATATGACAAATTGCATTACATTATTCGTGTTTATAATATGTATATAAAATTTCTATGGCATGATACATGTGTTTTAAAACAAATAATTGGTTTCATTACTGCCACTCCTTCTTTTCATAAATCAACCAACTTCACATATCTTAATCGACATTTTTTGTAAAATTTCTTTAGTAAATTTATAAATGTATTTATTTTATTTATTTTTATTTATTTGACTCTTTTATTGCAAATGCAATCTGGCGGGCTTATTGGCAGGCGGCAATCTCTTCCAACCAACCAGACAAGAGTAAATTAAGCAAGTTACACGGTTGCATAAATCATTCAAATGATTGATTATCCATCCACACGAAATCCATAAACACATACGTGAGCATATGCCCACGAACCCCACAAAGACGGACAATCACCCGAACATTATTTTTCACATAAAGTGAGATATCATCAATCAAAAGAAAAGGAAGGGATGGTGGAGAGGAAAGGAGAAGAAAAATTGGGAATGAAGCACGTTATTTTACTGACTAGAAATTAAGAGTTTTTTCAGTCGCTTCCTAAAGCAAACCAAGGACGGAGCGAATCTTATATTGGTTTGTAACTGATTCCAGAGTTTCACTGCATGGACAGTGTAAAAAAGTACAAATTTTATCTTAGGTACAAAAGTTTCCGACCTGAATAAGTTAGAGCATGCGTCGTCATCGTTGCTGGGCCTCGCAGTCGAGGATCCCTCACCACTCCAACGTCAGTCTTGAACCGTTCTCCCACGTCGATCATGTGATCTTTTGTGAGAGAACAGCCCGATCCTGGATTCCCACCCGCAAATGCCACAGATATATGGGCCCTGCTAAGCCGCCTGGCCATGTTGACGCATGTTCACAGCGCGCAGACTGTTTCTCACACGTCTAGCCGCTGTGACGCCATCAGCCCGAGAACATACGGCTCTCCACCCCTCACGATCCCGAGCCACCTGCTCCCAGTCCTCAGACGCCCCGCACAAAGTAAGCGAGAGCATGCACATCTACACTAAAACCATGCAGAAATTAAATGTCCTTGAATTAAATAAAGGGATGCTCTAATTTATTCAGACCAGAAACTTGTGGACTTTAATAGTATATACTCATAATTACCATCATGTCATTTGTTCCTCAAAGTTACCGGAAAGGATAAAAAGTCAAAATTTTCCTATCACGACACTTCTATTACTTCCTCCACATCCATACAAGTACATCATATCATAGTGTCTCTTGTTTTTCTTAATCTTTACTTCTTATTCTTTCAAAATATCATATACTTTACCCAAACATATTTACTCTTCTCGATCTTCCTCTAACACGACTCCTACTCATGCTTGTTTTGTTTTTTTTTTTTTTATTTAAATTTGCTTTTAAATAAGAAATATTAAAGCTTCTAATTTAAAAAAATATATGAATTGGTTTTATTTGATAAATATTTTAAAAAACTTCAAGTATCTACACTTAGATAGTATGTGACACTAGATAATTATTTTCTATAAAGAGAGTAAATACGTTTACGAAGCGTCTAAAATGGTGACACCAAAACTAACTAAATTAAAACTTGTTCCAAACCTGAGATGATACTTAAAAGTATTTTCCCAGTTAACCAGTAGGAACCACCTTAACCGTCGCCATACTGTCTAGTGGTACAGGCCAAGAGATATCTAGGAATGTGACCCACTTCAATTGAGAGGGTTTCAGATTATTTGACCCATTATCCAGTAATGAAACCGATAAAACTGTTGAGTTTATTACCACGATTCAAATTTTAGGATTTTAAATGGTTTAGACTGGCATTAAAAAGTAATATTCTTTAATTTTAATGTAAAATTAAAATACCTGACATGTTCACGCGAGGCGAACTCATTAGATATATTTTAGAATATAAGTTTCTGGATAGTAATCGAAAACAATATTAATATACATTAATGTAAATGATAAATAAGTTTACCTCAAGAGTTAATAAAATATTTAACTATGAAGAAAAACTCAAATTTATAACAAGGACAAACCAGACTTATTTTTTTATTTTATAACCACATCTCACAAATTAGCTGTATTGGTTCCAAAAGTTTCCAAAAAATGTCATGATGTAGATATCAAATATGGAAAGCATTAAATTTATGTCACGGTTCCACAATTTGGCATTATGGTATGTTAGTATATTTAAAATTTTGAATGTATTTTTTTAAACTAAACTGCATATTAAATTAAGTGTCATCTGAAATCAGAAATAAAGCTAGTTTTATTAAATGGTAAAGAGCCTGTATTATATAACACTTTCATTTTATATAACACAAAATTTCCTTGGAGCAATTTCTTCCTAACAACCAGAAATATTTGAATCAAGACGCTGACGGAAAACAAATATCTTACAATGTGCTCAGTGAAAATATTCTTAAAAGTATATACTTCGCCTTATGTCAGTCAGCACTTTCTTACGGTATATCAGTTTGGGGGGGATGCACCTTAACCCAAAAACACATATTACAGGTTTCCCAAAAATTGATTGTGAAAATAATCAATAAACTTCCTGCTCGGTATCCCACGGCGGAGCTTTTCAGAGAGTATCAGGTCCTGTACATAGCCAATTTACATCTCAAATCCATTCTCTGGCACTACCATCGAGAGGAGGGGAAGATGCAAACTCAGCAGACACACATGACACGCATGGCAACTAATGAAATGTTCACCATCCCTAGAGTTAAAACCTCTTTTGCCCAAAGGCAATATGCTTATTTGGCTCCCATTACATACAATGGCGTGCCGACTTCAATAAAAGTAAAGGTAGGAAAACCATTTAGACAGTCGATCGGAGCGTGGTTGTTATTGCGACAGGATTTTGAGTACTTGGGCTTTCAGGATGAGTGTGGGTCTCTTATTGTTGTTTTAATTTTGGTTGTTTTTGTATTTGTGCTTCTGTGTGTTTTTCTTTTTTTTCTTCTTTTTTTTTTGTTTTGAATTTGTTTTGATTTTTATTCTTATGATTGTGTGCAGTATATTGTGGGATAAATATTTTTGGTCTTTCTGGAGCGATAATGTGTGAGGAGTTGAGTTTCGCAAGATGTTTCCAGTTGTAGTTGAGTGTCACTGTTTGTCAGGTTGATGAGAGCGTGCAACGGGGTTTTTTGTGTTATCAAAAATCGGAAAGAAGTATCGATTTATTTTTTCATGCTAAATATCCTCAGTGAGATACAGGCAAAAGCCTAGTTTACTGGGGATACGACAAATGAAAGGCAACAAACCCAGATCCATTAAAATTATATGTCCAAATCAAATTACCTGTTGTTTTTTCTCAAATTGTGTATATTTCTTGTCATGTGTAATAATAAATAATAAATAAATAAAATAAATTAGGCCATCAAAGTTGTCCTTGTATTTTACAGCGCGAGTGTCTTGAAAAACGTTTTTTTTAAATACAAGCAACTGTAAAATACTTCACTCTTGAACAACGATATTTAAATTTCTTAAATAAAAATATATATTTGGAAAGGTGGCTCTAGAGTGTCTTACGATACGAAACTGAGTATTGAAGTATTTAAACGCAACTCCCACATACTTTTATATTTAAAATCCCACAGTTTGAGTGCTGGACTCAACAAGTCGCCACAGTGTCTAACTTGTGTAAAGAACTCGAGTATCTTAAACACGACAGATAACGCGACTTAAAATCCCTTGAATCGTATCCACAATATGAATTTGAACCTTAATAGTCGCCCGAGTACCTAACAATAGGGCACATGTTTATACAAAAAAGACCCAACCCAAAAAAACAAATTATTTTGGTGCATTTGAAATATCGAACGTGGAAAAACGTTTAGGCAATACAAAATAGTATATTTCATAGATTTTTCTCAAACATTCTTTATCAATACTATTTAACTTACTGATGTACATTTTTTCCAAAACTGCAGAACGACTTTTCGACCTAAATAAATATTCAAGTTAAATCTCGTCTTAAAACAAATCATTCCATACAAACCCATACTAAATCATGTTTTCTCGATTATCTCAAAACAAATCATTCCACACAAACCCATACTAAATCATGTTTTCTCGATTATCTCAAAACAGGAAATTTGTGACTTAGGTTTTCTTTTTGCACACGAGTATATTTTTTGCTTACGAGTATACCTACGTCTGATTCGACTATCTATTATTAACCACAAGTGATATAATATTTTCGGCTTACTGTGAAAATAGTTGAAGTAAAATATTTCTTATTACTATCTCTTATTAGAGCACATCTCTTACCCAAATTATGTTAAATACTTATATTGTGGTATTGATCATTACAATCCATTACAGATCTTAACCTTCACCAAAATTTGCCTTAACTGACTTCAGTCCTGAATAGCTTCTTTCCAGTTACCTCTGGAGAAGAAATATCTCTGATACCTCCCATATTTACATATAGAAATCTTGATCTGCCGATTCATCGTTCTTCAAACGTTTTGGAAGTCGAGACTTTTCTAAAGATACACATGCTTTATCCCAATTAAGCCATCCAATTTTGGAACTGATGTATTTGGAAATGCATGTTTTTTATTATCAAGCTTTTTATGCACCAAACTCCGCTCTAAAGTACAACTTCAACAATTGTTCGCTATTATACAGTATTCTGTCAATTAAAGAAAAATTACTTGGTTCAATCTGAATTCCCCAAATTGCTGGGCTTTTGGATAAACCGTTTCTGGCATTGAACCCATGATACATTCCTGTTGCCTAGAATCAACATTTTCTAACGAGTTAATGTTGTAAAATCAAAATGTATATGAATTCGAGTTATTCTCAAAATGATTTTTTTTTCGTATGCCAGTATTCAACATATTCGAATAGGTGATACGGGCATATTGAAAAACATCTTCAGTCCCAGTAATGAGTTAGAACCAATGGATTATGCACGGACCTCGCGGCTCATCATTGCACGCGTTGACAACACCATTACACGTCAAGTGGTTACAACGATTATTGTTACTAGACTAGGACACTTTTAAAATTTAATTTTTAGGGAACATCGGGAATCGAATCCAAAACCCTCGAGTGAAAGTCAAGCGTCAAATCAACTAGGTCACAAAGGTCATCGAAAATGAAATATTTGGACAATTTATAGACTAAAATAAGCTAAATAAATCGTGTCACAATAAGACGTCCCAAAATTGCTATTTCATTTGCTAAAGAGATTTTGACCAAGGACCACAGTTTTAATATCGCGCCACACGGTTTGGGCGAGGGCTGCACGGGTCGCCAGAGTGTCTAGGCCGGCACGCCAGGAATGCGGCCCAAGACCCCGATCTGAATGGGTTGCCGCGTCACATCCTTCATAAATACCACAGGTGTGCACTGGGTGTCCGATGCCACTCTCGCTGCTCCCTGCTTTGTCATCCCAACAATCCTTCCTTCCACCGTTCTCTTTTTTAATTGCTTCGTTGCGAGATACCTACACTTTTGTAAGGTATATTGTTATTATAAAAAAATCGATAAATTATCTACTCCTTTGATAACGTGTCGCTTGACATTTTCGACGCTTTATTGTGGTTATTTTTTAATTATAATAAAAATGACAAAATATAATGAGAATTCTTGACCCCGCTGTGAATTAGCCAATGAATTTTACTGCTCTCCCAATTATTTCCTCCATTATTGGATTAAAAAAGTAAATTATATTTTCCGAAAATATTTGTGAGGGTTCTTTTTTTTAACTATACCTAATACTAAAAACTAAAAAAAATGACTCGAAATATACTTTACAAGTAAAGATATAGTATATCATATGTACGGATGAGTATACGTATGGATATGATTTTTTCTGCAAATGTGGAGTTACTGGAGTACGTAGAATTTCGATGAGTTCAGCTTAAAATAAAACATATTTCCAGAGTGAAACTGCTTGTTTTTTATTTTTTTTTATTTATTTGTTAAAAAAATCTATAATACACGCATTTGCCCAAGACTATAGTATACTCATATACGAATTTATTACTTAATAACTAAAGGACTAATATAATTTCTATATTCTAACTATGAGCTTACTTAATTTTTTTTTCCTAGATGTAATTTTTGTAGGCGTATTATTTATCAACATTGGTATCAAAAACAAGCCTATAAATGTTAAGGTATGTAGATTATTTAATACGCAATGAATACATTTTTAAAGCAAAGAAACGGTCAATATTTTTTTTACGGTTAAATAAATGAATATATGCCAAAAATATCTACTTAAACATTAAGGTAAAAACTAAGATAATTTATTTTGTAAAATAGAACATAAAAAATAAATACGCCCCTGTAAAACGATCCTCGATTGTTATTATAGTAATAAAACTAACAGACAGAAGAAAAAAAGGTTAAAAATAAACCTAACCCAGCACCTTGATAGGACAGAGGCGCATCTACCTTATATGTAATATCATTTTATCGTGATCAATGGCGGTTTTTTTAGATTAACCGAAATTTAATATGCTTTTGTTTACTTATCCGTCAAGAAAAGCAATGAGGAAAAAAAATTAGTTATGGCGGCACATTTGTGTTTATTGTGAATAGAAAAATAATTTGTAATTTTTTTAATTATTTTAGATACTTAATATATACTAGTAAAATACAACAATTGAAATTTACCAAATCAATTCACTTGATGGTATTTGAATGCGTTGATGGATTCACTAGACAAGATGATCATCATAAGGCAGGCATAAAACCCTAAATAACATAAAATCATTTAATTTTTTATTATATTTGGCGTTTATCATTTTTGCAATATGAGAAGAAAAATAAATTTTCGAAACTTTGATGTTGTCAAAAGAGGTAAGTGGCCATGTAACATTATCTGTTTTTACTTCATTCTTCAAGAGGCCTAAAATCAAAGGTGTAATACCTACGGTAAGCTATATAAGGTTCTTTGCTTGACTAATCTAAAATCATAATAATTGTACGACCGAATATAATGACGATATGCTAGATTCACCATATATCTATGTTAAAGAGATTTTTGAACGATTTGTTCAACGGTTCAATTATTTATAATTATATTTGTGATTAACAATACAACAGTGTATTTTAAAGGGCATGATAAGCATTAAAAAAAAGTTTATTTAAATCCTTAAAATTATTCACACAAGTGCATAAAATTTATCTCTCAATAACATGAAGAAATAATTTAAACATAAGATGTTAATTTAGTTTAAGGATTAAAAGTAAAATTACAGCAAAATTTAAAAAAATTGAGCTGTGAAACATAAAGTCAGCTATAGCTTTTAAAAAGAACATAAAATGATACAAAAGAAAAAGTTGACGACATAAACATTTAACTGTAATATTAACCATTTTAATTACAAGGTTTGAAATAATTTTATATTCATAAAATATCTCTGTAATATCTGTCAATCTATTCCGTTTACTTCCTATGAAATTTCTTATTTAAGTGAATTTTAAAATTACTCTGTTTTATTAGCGTAATTTTATTTATTTAAAACTGAACATATATCGAAGAAATGAAGATTTGACTGGAGTCATTTAAATAAATATTATATAACTGTAGTCCTATCAATTTGTTTCCAAAACATAGTGCTTTTTTTTAAACATCAACCCTTTTCTTCAATATTTCTCAGTTTTCACTAACACATATTTTTAACATTAAAAAACTATTATATTTAAAAAAAACGTCATTCATAATTTTTATTTTCACACATTCATCAAATTTTCATTCACGAAAAAAAATATATTTTCAAAGTGTTGGAATTCTCCCGCGCTTCAATAGGGACCCCCAGTCCGATGAAGACAGTTGACAATCGATGGGGGTCCAAAATGTTACTCACCTTCCCGAAACACAAAAGGGATCGGGCGGAGAGAAGAAAAAATCAAACAGGAAAAGCAATAGAATAAAGGAGAACTAAAGCACCAAATTACGACACAATGACCTGCTACGCCCACTTCACACTGAACAAATTCTTAGGTCCAATAGGAATAGAAGATTAAAGGGAAGCAGAGAATCCAAAACTTCTTAGAACTTTTTTTTATTTAAGCTCTTAATTCTGTCGGACTAGCGACTCATTTGCGATCTGGTTTTACTTTCAGGCGTTTTCATATAAATTTGTTTTATTGGTACTTTGTAACTAAAAAAATCGCATCATATCCCTTTTGGGGTAGGCAGAGAGGACCGATCTCTACATCTTTTCATCAACACAAACATCCTTTGCCTCATCTACACTCATAAATCTTGTTATAGATACTCCTCCGTTTCTCATGATTCTTACCTATTCCTCAATCAAAATTTCTATATCCATTTCATTCTATTCTTTCCTCGGCCTACCATTTATTCCAGGCATACATATATGTTGTTTTGCAAGTTTTTCAGAACTCATTCCAGAAACTATCTCAAAATTTCTTTCTTGATTCTACTCATAACACCCAACACTAACCAACAGTTATTCCTAATTCGGTCATTGCTTAATCTATTATACATTGTAATACCATATATTCTCATCAAAGCACGTATTTATTCCGCTCCTATCACTTATTTTGATCCAGTATTTGTTTCCATAGTTCAATGTGGGAGTAATACACCACTGTATTTTATATTTTTTTATGATTTTGCAATAGTATTTTTAGCAAATACAGTTCTAAGTGCACCGTTAACCTTATTCACAGCTGTAACACGCCTGTCTATGTATTACTATTTTTCGAAAATATATTTGTCAGCTAGCGAAATTTCTCAACTTGTTCTAGACCTTCATTATTCACCCAACACTCATAGCCTCAATATTTTGATGTAACAGGTTTCATTAACACTTGCCACCCTGTGATGGATAGTGAGTGACCAGGACTTATATTTTATTTGATTATTCGACGTTTTAATACATAATAAAATTATTTTTATAGCTAATTACAAAAAATAATCTAGCAGATTTTGCATAATTTTAATTTAAAATATACATTTTTCACTGGACGCTTAGCGTCCAGCACCGTGGCTAGCGGATTTTTTTAGCACAGTAAGGCTAGGGTTAAACAGTACTATATGTTAAGTTGCTGGTTATTATTTTTAGTACAGTGTTATCTGGTTCTAATTAAATATTTTTTTCCACTACGGTTTGCAAAAATATCATTTTGTTTTATTAAATAAAATGTACTATCCTCCCACTCCAATGTTATTATTGGTGTTCCTATATGACGCATTCTGCTTACGTTCACTCTGTAGATTTTTTGAGCCTTTCATCAACATAACCACCTAAAAATACTTTTATTCACGCTACTTGATCAAGGCACAGTTTCATTAAGACTAATAACCCTCCGAAACAACCATCTACTATTGTAAGAGGGAGAGGAACATCGAGCCTCCGTGGGTGTATTTTAGACCTTCTAGCTCTGAATTGCTCTGTCCAAGGGTTCAGAGTCTCTTAAAAGACTCCGGACAGAAATTTGGAAAACCGAACACCACACGATAAAATGGGGAATGTCACGTGATGAATCCACTGTGTATTTGCGGTGAACAGCAATTCGTGCAACCTTTGCTGCAGTGCCGGAGGATCAGGATCCTGGTGTCTTGCACGGAAGGAGACTTGAATTGTGGAACATCCATTCATAAATAAGTGCCAGAATTCCGAAATAATTTGATGCCATTGATACGATAAGAAGAATAAGTCTTTTGTCCACATAGATATTATGAACTTCATTCCGTCTACCTAACTGATGTCATTAAAGTAAATTTATTCGACCAATAGGCTATTCTCCGTGATCGAGTATGGTAGTCAGCCGCCCTGTAGGTGGAAGACACCTGTGTGTATTGTGTGCAAACTGTTGCACTTTAACAAGCACAAGTTCTTGACAAATCAAATCCAGAGTTCTGATGGCAAATATGTTAAGCATCGTAAGGCAGTTTAATATTGCGCTATTTTTGTGTTGCTTAGTCATATTATTGTATAAGAATTTATGATAAGCAGCATACAAGCAACAGAAAAAATAGAATTCAGATGTTAAATGGTCTAAGAGTAAAATTAGTCTAGAATTGGATCTGCTAAGAATCCGACCTGCGGCGTCCGCTTGCTTAGCGTGAATGCTAACTGTTGAGTGGTCATTGTGGTCGAGCGTCAAATCGTTAGATTTTCATGTAAAGTAGAAGGTCGGTAGTTCAAAACCCGCGCTACGCAGCTTCTCTCGAAAAAGACAGGCATTTTCCGCCTATTTTACAAATAAGGATAGCTTTGATAACGGCAAAATCTTTAATGTTTTGAAATATTTATTATACAAAATGGTCGACTCATTTTATCCAAGTACTCGTATTTTATTTTTTAACTCGATTTGAAATTTTCTGTCGAGATGTACTCTATTTTCATAATCGAGATGTATTTTTTTTAAATATTTAATATGAATAACTTTTTTTAATAAATAATATAATTGTAATTTCTTATTTATAAATTCTAAAAAAATAAACACACTAAAAATAAATATCCAAGGACAAAGAAAAACTGTTTCCTAGCACCTTCTAAGTTTGATCATCAATTCTTGTATCAAATATCCGGACCAAGAACTGTGAAGAGCTGACGTAATGGGTGAAAGGTCACCGAGAGGCAGGCAGCTGCAGCCTTTTATCCTTTGACTTCATCACAAAGGTTTGTTTTACAAACGGTCAACATGACTAGTTGATTTGGAATTCCAACACGAGCATTCCGGGAAGAATCATCATTGTATTGTTACCGTTAAAATAACTCAAAAAAACTAAATTCCCAAAACAATAACGTTTATTCTTAACTTTATTTCCCTCTTGCATAAATTCTACAATAAATTAGTAACATTGGTGTAATAAATAAATATCATCTTTTGATGAATGTTCTTATTGTCATTAATATGTAATTAAATGTAAGAAATATACATTATCTCTATACACGTATGTAATAAAATGTATAAAATAAACATAACTATATTGTATTACACTCTCGTTGTATACAGTACAAACTGGTGTGATTATTGCCATGTGGCAATCTCTTCCAACCAACCAGAAAGATTGTTAAATATGCCTTAAATAAAAACCGGACTGAAATTCTTATCAAAAAATCATAGGTTCCAGCAGGGTTTGAACCCATAACCACCGAGCTGGGAGACTGGCATCTTACCAACTAGACCACGGATGTCGTCTTTTTATGATTCTCACCTAACCTGTCCTTTGAATGATCAACTATTAGAATACTCGTATAGTAAACTATGTTGTCTTAACACTTCAATGGCCTAGTTCTTAGGAGGCATATCTTCCAAATCCGAGTTACAGGTTCAATTCCCGTTGGAACCTTATTTTTTTAAAAAAGAGTTCCAGTTTGATTTTCACTGAAGATCTTTTCAGCATTTTTCTGATTGGTTTGACGAGGTTACCATATGGGCAGGTTTGACGAGGTTACCATATGGGTTACTGGATAAAAAGGTTCCAAAAAGTGACATGGATCCTTTTAAAATATTGAAGATGATACACTATTTATTCATGTTTAGATATTTTTAAGACATGTGTTATTATATGAACTAAATATAATAACTCCATACACCGCGTATCCAAAGAGTTTTCAAATCCTTCGTAAATATATTGGGCATATTTTCTGATGATGACATCTGGAAACTAACGTATAATGTGACGATCAAATATAGCAATCTGCATAATGAAGCCAATACAAGTGAAGTCAAAATTAATTGAATTCGTTGGCTTATGTAATAGCCCTAAAAAAAAGGTTCCCATCAGCGATTTGGTAGGGAATATGAAGACCATTCGATGTCTATTCAGATAGCTGAATGGCATGATGGAACACTGTCATACACTGCATGTAACCGATTGGAGAATGCATACAGTTAATCAGAACAATTATCAACAAATGCTGAAAGCAGCCATGATAAAGATGAAGAAATAGTCACAAATCTAAATAGATTAATCATTTTTACGTTCACTTCCCAAGAACTACAAATTCAGACATTTAATTCTACTAAATAAATAATAATTTCATTCATATTTTCTCGAATGATTTTCCATTTCACATGTCAATCCAATAGACCTAAATCATCACAAAGTGCTACAGTAACAAGGCAGACTAGATGAGAGGTGAATGCCGAAGACCAACCATCAAAATGAAGACCTACCTATCAGCATGGCTGCACGATGTACGGAGGCTACTGCTAGGCCGAACAATGCGTTATTACCGCCCGCTCCAGATACCATCTGACTTCAATTTATATTCCTATCTCTCTTGGTCTCGAGCTCCTCATCCGTTTCCTGGTACGCTGAACACTGTACACTCATCATCTGGATGCTTTAAACCTTTCGGTCCAACTGCAACGGTAATAATTTATTTTAATTATTGATTGATAAATGTATAACGAGTAAATTGTGAAATATGCTTATATGCTTAGTTGTGTTTGTATCTAAGATTTTAGAATTAAATTAGATAAAATTAAAGCAAAGGAGTATGCATATTTTAGTAATTACTTGTAAAACAGTACAATTGTATTTCATTCATATATTATCGCGTAACATTCATTCACTCATTACTTCGTTTCAGTGACGAAGATAAAACTCCAGAGGAACAATAAAAGGGGCATCTATGCATCGCATGGTCAACTATCTGGTATTATTCATATAAACTTACAGGAAATTCAGTCATATACCCTAGTTAAAGAAGAATTTCTTCTTTGCATTGAATATCCCATCTCATTTATCAAATGATTACGTTGAAATGCCTACCATCTGAATCAGGACTCACCTGGATCAAATATGCCAGGTAAAGTGAGAAGTGTGATATCATTTATAGAAACACATTATTGTTTTATTTTCTTGCACACAACTTTTTACTGTAAATAATTTGGCCAATTATCTGTGTTGCTAAATACAAGTATGTTATATTATAATTTATTTTGAAATAATACTCGTACTTAGATGTTGAAAGTTCTAGTACATCTTTATTTACTTTTTACTGTGTTTAGCCGTATATGTTTTACTGTGTTTAGCCGTATATGTTTTGCTGTGTTTAACCGTTTGTGTTTAACGGTACGTTTTACTGTGTTTAACCGTTACTCATGTAGACGTGTTTCATGTGTCATTCAACTCCTTAAAAAAAATCTCTAATTTAGTATAATACTAAAACATCATTTTAATAACAAACATTTTTTTATATTGTACTATTTAACATGTTATACATTGTCATAATGTTGTAGTGTAACATATACATTTTTACCGCTGTCCTTATCAAATAAGTCTTTGAAAATTTTGAATTGTTTATTACATGTTTTTTTTGTACTTGTTATGTTTGGTTCTTGTAGGAATTAGGGAAACCTGTAATGAGCAAAGGATCTGAAAAATAAATTAATAAATGGAGGTGATGATTGACCAAATTATGTTAGCTGTGTTACTGTTGTATATGAATGAATATATCATTTACTTTTCAACTCAGGTCAATGTTGAAAATTTCAACCACAATTATATTTACTTATTTACTATGGAGGATTTGCTAATTAGCTGTGTTATGGAAGTATTATATGTCATCATTAGCTGTGTTATGGAAGTTTATCATAATTTACTACTGAACTCATGTTTCAATTTTGAAAATGCAAACATTATATTCATTCCTCATGTTTAGTGTGCGAATGTACTTAAAATATGATTTACTCGCATAATAAGCAATTTCAAAAATATCGTTGGATTGGCTCTTAGAAACAAATGTGGACCAGGAAAGGGTTAAACGCCTGACAAGATCATACTTAAAAAAAACAATACGTCAATTTGAGTTCCCATTGTACAGTATTAACGAGAAATGCGGCGTGAAGTACGTACTTCTATAAAGTATAAAGCATTTCAATAACCGGCACTGTACTTAGTAATACGCGCATTGTAGAGCATTCTTCGAGAGCACAATGTAATGCTTTCATTTGAAAAGGTGTTGGGAGTCACACTATTCATTAAAATCATTTATCTCCCGTATTGTGTACGAACAGATAGTTAAACGAACGACCCACGGTAGATGACAGATAACTAGAAATGAATCTTAAATTCCTTTTGACTAGCTATAGATGTCTAAATAAAGCTTAGACTAAAGCATCCGGTCTTCATAGTTAATTACAGTAATATCAAAATTAGAAAACAATGAATTTCCTATCTATAATGAATTCGATTCAAACCATATATGACTAAGTATAACAATTAAAAAGTCTTATTGGCGCGTTATCGTTAAGATATGTCAACTGGTCAATTATTACTCTTTAATCAGTGGCCTTAGTTATTAAGACGCCTATCTTTCAATCCAATGGTAGCGGGTTTGATTACCGTTGGTTTCCCAGTGTGTATAAATGGTTTCAGTCTGATATTAACTAAAAACTGGTTGAAATACCTTTTTGATTAGTTGGAAAATGTTAATCTGCATACAGCGAAAGTTTAATATAACTCAAAATATTAGATATGTTTTTCATCATGGTCACACAGCCAATATATCTACAGAGGTATGAAACGTTTTCCATGACACCCCTATTTCGTTAATTCTATAAATATACCCTACTAAAATTCGCCTGAGAACTTTTGAATCCTATCTTTCCAATAACTCATTAGAGCTTATTATTTTTCCCAGTACTTGGATTTTCCCTTGTAAGAATTTTCTGTTCAATCGCTGACTTCACTGTTTTAAATATTTATTCAACGCTTTGATGCAAATAATTCTAGCGGATTAATTAGTGAAACAATTTTATTCAATCAACATGTTCTGTTTCATAATTAATATTGGATCAATAACCGTGTTCTTTACGAAGTGTTTGAAAACAGTATTTGAAATAAGAAGTAAAAAAATATATATATAAATCTCAAGGAAAATAAAGATAGTGATGGAAATTGTGTGATAGTCAAGGATGAGGAATATTTTGAGATAAATAATACTTCTTTAGTTTATTCTTAATTATCGATAAAGATGTAGCACATCTAATTGATTCACGAATATCATTATATAGCCGTTATTAAATAATTAATGATACTCGTATAAGTACAAACTCTATAATCACAATAAAAAATTACTTCAAAAATCTCAAGAAGCATTTTCATTCGTGACAAAAGATTTTATCAAGTTTTAAACACTTTATAAATGTGTTTTAATTAATAAATTAGTAATATCAATGTTTTAAATAAATCAATGTTTAAAATATATTAATGTTTTAAATATAATGATGGTTAATGGCATACACACACAATCACGTAATTTCCCTATCATGGTAGGCAGAGAAGAGTGTCATACTTTCTTAATTCAATACACATTCTTCACTTCTTCCACAACCATACACCTCATACAATTCCCACGATTTTTCTGACTTTTTACGTTTCTTTTTTCAAAATGTCATTCACTTGATCTATCCATACTTTCCTTAGTCTTATTTTACTTCCACTCACGTGATCAAATTTGAGTGTAAAATGGTAAAATCAGTTAAAATTTTCTTAATGCTTCCTAACACATTAATATGTATAAGAATCTGAAATTGTATATTTTTGATAAATGTTATTTCAAATTCCAATTTTAAGACTCGATTTCCACAAAAGATTCAAACTTTTCAAATTTCAAAACAATATTTTTTAATCTAATACTGACCCAATAGCACATAATTACTGGTAATATTTTTTCCAATAAATGTGAAACTGAGAAAAATGCTTAGTAAACAACCAAATAAGGTAATAAAAAAAACATGCAAAGAGTGACATGTCTACATCTTATAACCCTAAGCATGTTTCCTGTTTGAAATAATACAATATTTTCTAACTATATATTACGTAACAGGAATCTTGTTTCTCCTTGTGATTATCATTCAAATCAATGTTTGCTCTAAATATCAGGATACTTATCCTGGCCAGCGCCGAGCACCGGCTGACAACTCGCCATTCCGGTTTACTTGAGTGTCTCAAGTATGATTGTCATCTAATATTATATTTGATACGAATCAATGTCCAAGATGCAGACAATAAGATTTTGAAAACTGCCTAAGAGAAAATAACAATGACAATTTGCCCGGCGGGCAAGTAACACATTCATGTATTGTACTTGTAGTTATTGTACAAATCAAATCTCCATACTTTTCCTTGAGTTCGGACACAGACAGGTTCAGGAAACAGAATACCCTCAAAGTATTCTTACAACAAATATTTTAAAAAATCGTGACAAACAAAATACATTTGGAATATACATAAATAGTTTAAATATTCGTACGTACTTGTTATTTTAGGAGTTTATAGATAAGACAGATCTCGAAGCCTTTCTATCAATGCACACAGCTATCGCCTCAACCACACCCATGCATCTCGTCATACATGCTCTCCTGTTTCTCATACTTTTTTACTTTTAACCTCAGATAAGATTTCTCAAAATATTTTCATTGACTTCTTCCTCGGTCCATCTTTTTCTTGCTCTCCATTCATTTTAGACATACGTGCATATATTTGTTTCGTAAATATTTCGTAACTCATTCACTCGATGTGCAATTCAAACAATCTTAAGTTCCCTTTCTTAATTCTACCAATAACATCCATGTCTAACAAACAGTTATACTTTCTTCGATCATTTCTTACTCTATCAATCACTGTAATTCCAAATAGTATACGCTAGGCACGCATTGGTAAGTAAAAGTTACATATATAAAGTGAATGTAGAATGAAAAAGAGTTCTTTGATATGATATTGTTAAGATTATAATGCGATTGAACTTGAGTATGTGATATCTTGAGATTCAAGCATGTGTTATAAAGAACGAAAATGTGGATACGGAATTTGAATATTTAAACCAATGTAGATTTAAGAAAAAAATATCTTATTTGTGATTAGGGAGTCGGAATTTAGATATTTAAGGTATAATATATTGTTACGAAATTTCTTCATAATATAAAAATGTTTTTTAACACCTTAAAAATTATTTCCCGTTACAACATTCAATATTTCTCGATCCTTGTGCCAGCACAGCATATTTATCTTTTACTCGTCATTTCTGACCGTATTTCATATTCAAATTTCAATTGTCAAATATAATCAAAACATGACGTGGATTCAATTTCAATAAAATCAACTCGACGCTTTTTCCAAGTGGAATTCTTTTATGTACAGGAAAGAATAGGTGGCAACAATTAAAACAAGTTGCCTCGACAAAGCTACACACAATATCATACATTATATGGAAGTTGTACCGTCAAATGTTTGAGATCTTATGCGAACAATGGATAAATCTTTAAAATATAAAACGTGTGTTGAAATATTTTTTGTATGAAACATGCTTAAAAATTAATAATGCTACCAACAATGTACCATTTATGATTGAAAATTTTAATAAGCCGTTACAGATGGCGGATCGACATTATTTTGCGACACATTTATTTTTCTGTACATGAATTTTTGACAACTTTTTGCGCAAAACTATCATAATAATATTTTATCTTCTTAATTTCTTTATAGTTTTTTTTGTCTACTTATGACGTAAGTTTAAGGAATTGAATGAAGAATATTGTTTAATAATATCTTCACTTTAAGGACATTTTAATTTATATTTACAAGTTTAAGTACATATTTTTGTATCCTACTTATTTTGAGAATGATGTTTTTTTGTACTTCGAGGAACTTTTAAGACCGTTTTCTCATTGTCATTATCCTTGGTTCTGGATAGCGCCATCGCCATTTTTATGTTTTAATATGTTGCTAATAAGTCTTCCGAGAAGACGTCCTCTCATCTCAATCAAGGTTGTCCAATTTCTTATATTTCTTAAGACTTGCTGTGTAGGAAATAACTTATAAGGCGAAACTCTTTCATTCAACGTACGTACCTTATTGAGTGTATTTTTAAAATCTTATAATATGTTATATTTGGAGACGTCCTTTTTTGCATTACTTACGTATATCCCATCACGTCATTTCCCTGCCGAGGTAGGTACAGAGGACAAAGCTCTAGAATTTCCTATCTCGACACACATCCTCTTCTGCATCCATACCCTTTGTCATACGTTTCTTACAATTTATCTGACTTTTTACGTTTGCTCCTTACAAAATATCATTCACTTAATCCAATCATACTTTTCCTCTCTATAATTAGTTCTACATGTCCAAACCAAAGGGCTCTTCTTCATTTTACTCAACACATACCCCTTAAGTTCGCATTCATTCCTTATCACTTCATTTCGTATTTTGTCATATATTGTCACCCCGTGTATTCTTCTCAGTGCTCGAATTTCAATATTGAAAGGTTTTCATTCCATGACTACCACGAATTAATGGTTAATGAAAGAAAGAAATAAATTTAATTTTAATTAAAAAAAACTCCATTACGTCATTTAAAGACGTCAAAATTAACTATTAATACAGACTCATTCTATTCGGGTTTAAAATCATAACGCTCCTTTTTTTAATTTAACATCCTCTATTAATATTGAAATATGTTTTGAATAATGACCAGTTATGGGACAATCAGATACCATTCCCGTAAGACCAAAAAGTGTCGCTGTCCTTTGAGTAAAGACAAAACTATGTTATGAAAAAATAATAAAATAAAATTAAAATCCCTTCTACCTCTTGTCCAACAGAGCAATAAAATAAGTCACATTGGTCTGCATAAAATTAACATCGGTCCTGAAGTTGAATATTTTTATATTCATAATCAGTACCATTATTTTTCATTCAAGGCTTTTAGCTAATGCCGAAGCCATTTCCGACCATAAATAATATTTCGGGTAGAAGGTGGACTAATATAATACAATATAAGAATCAAATATTACCCAACACTTTGGAGAGAAGATCTAAAAAGATCCACTTCGATTAAAGTTTAAACCGTTCATACAGTATATTTGGTTTGTCACTTTTGTTTAATTACCTCTTGCAGGATTGGTGGAAGTCTATTGTGAAATTTCGTAACTGAAGAGAGAAGGAAGAGAAGTAAGGAGTGTGTTCAACAAGATAAAAGGTGTGATGTTTGAAGTGATAAACGGGAGTCGGTGGAATCCGCTGCGAAGGGGTTGACTTTACCGTTCTCTAACTTTATTTTTTGGCTGAATTTTTAACAAATTTTGAATATCCTAAGTGAATTAATTTAAAATATTGCTTGCAAGGTTTTAAATATGTTGAGTAAAATCATCAACATTTTTTTTAATAACTTTAAAGCAGAATATAAAATATTGATAAGCTTCGATATATGTTAATATTCTTTTTAAAAAATATGTTCAACAATAATAAAAAATATTTTAAAAACATCTAGCATTAAGTTTAAATAAATAATTTTCAACAATGAATTTAAATCCATTGTTGAAAAATTTGAATTGCCATTTGAATGAAACACTTGTTAAGCAAGCTAAAAAAACATTTTTACAGGTTTTGTCTACCTTAATACTAAGACTTTCGACCAGAAAAACTTTTGACTTGAAACTATCAGATGCAAATCGTCAACTATTAATCAGGGAATAAAAAATGGTTAATTAAATACAGTCGAATCTCGTGGCGACGACATAACTAAATTATTAGTAAAACAAAATTACTTAACAGCAGTATTAAAAAAATCTCTTTTTAACGAAATGACTATTTCAGGGTAGTGATTTTTTTTTTTATTGAATTTTTTTAGTAAATACGTGCTCAAATATGAAATTTACACTTATTTCGAGATTAGCATCGCTACTTTACTTCGGTTTAGGTTGTCTAATTTCAATATCCATAGGAATGTCGCAGAACAGTCGCCAGCAGCCGTTCTCAGAGAGTCATCAGTATAATATAATCATCGTCGCGGGGCGCAAGAAAACAAGAACTTATTTTATAAGAAAACAAGAACTTCTTTTATAAGAAAACAAGAACTTCTTTTATAAGAAGCAAGAAAACAACGACGATCTTGAAAGAAAAATTGAAATTTTGAGAAAAGTAAGCACGTGGCCCAATGAAAAAGAACGGATTTTATTACTTTTTTTCTTTCAATTACTTTATATACATTACATTTATGTATGCAGTTGTATACGTAAAGATATCGTGAGTATATATTGCGATTAATTAATAAAATATATTATACGAGTATATTAATGAAAATGTTTTTTTTTCAGCTTCGTTAAAACGAATTTTTAGTATAACGAAACGATTTAATAGGTCCGTAGAAGTTAATTATATCGAAATTTGACTTTATAAAGAAAAGCTTGAATAATTTCAATGAACGTATACGTGACTGGTGCAAAGCATTTACTGATATTTTTTTACAACTTCATATTTTTTAACTGGTATGAGAACTTATTCAGAGTTCTCACCAGATGAAATTTGACTTTATAAAGAAAAGCTTGAATAATTTCAAAGAACGTATACGTGACTGGTGCAAAGCATTTACTGATGTTTTTTTACAACTTCATATTTTTTAACTGATATGAAAACTTATTCAGAGTTCTCAGCAGACGAAATTTGACTTTATAAAGAAAAGCTTGAATAATTTCAAAGAACGTATACGTGACTGGTGCAAAGCATTTACTGATATTTTTTTACAACTTCATATTTTTTAACTGATATGTGAACTTATTCAGAGTTCTCACCAGACGAAATTTGACTTTATAAAGAAAAGCTTGAATAATTTCAAAGAACGTATACGTGACTGGTGCAAAGCATTTACTGATATTTTTTTACAACTTCATATTTTTTAACTGATATGAGAACTTATTTAGAGTTCTCACCAGACGAAATTTGACATTCAGAAGTATCGTTTTCGGAATGAGGCATTCTCTAGTCTTTTTGTGGAGACATGGACTTTTCTAGTCTTTTTGTGGAGACAAGAAAAAAATTAAGAGATACACTGGATGTTTTTGAAATGTGATGTTAGCACCGAATGCTTACTATAACATAAACTATATGATGCATTAATGTGTCTATCTTATGGGTCAAAAAAATGTATCAATTACAAACAGAAAATGAATACAGCCATACTTCACCCCTTCAAAAAAGATAAAGCCAGTCAATCTTCATCCCTTCTGAAGGGATAAAGTCAGCCTAGAGAAGCTGGTAGTATCTGAAAGTATTGAGATATGGTGAAGTAAAGGGCATAATTTGAATGTCGGAGAAAGTTTTATTCTCAATCTGGAACTTATCGAACCTAAATGCGAAAAAAGTATCATATTGCAATTCAATTTCTTTAATTTAATTTTTTTGTCGGATTCATAATTTGACTTCAGGATTTTATTTCGCATTCACATAGGTAACGGTAGTGGCGTAGTCCGGCAGTTGGCGCCCCACTGAGACCTATGTTCTAGTCGGCCGCCTTCTTATTCATAAACACCCGGTTTTATACCATTAGTTCTCCACCATACGGTCCATGACCAGCGCCAACTTTCCATTTCGAGTGTCAAAAGAATCCAATAATATGTCGGGGACTGTTGCTTAGAACCCTTTAATACTTTACCCCTTTTTATTTCTCTGATTGTAGAGAAGAGGAATTCTGAGTACATACTGAATAATTTTTATATCATTTTTTTACTGAATATTAACATAATATGTGCAATCAAAAAGTTGTAGGATGTGCCTGAAATAAATTTGATTTGATATATACAAAAGGTTTTTGCAAGTAAAGTCAAACGGAATATATGAAATTTAGCATCTCATATAAAACAAAGATAGATAAATGAAGTGTTCATTTGTTGACAAAATCAGTAGAAAGATCAAGTTGAATAGACAGCATTTTGAAAACGAACAAATATCTTCAAAAGCATATTCCTTAAAATCTAAAATCGCGAGTGTTTTACCTATATGACGATGACTATGAGAAATAATTTCAGTGGTATCAATATAAATGTTGCCAAATAAAGAAGTAAAGGAAAGGATGCTTAAGGAGATTTAATGGAGACCAAGATAAAGTCCAAGAAATGTCAACCAGCTAGATGAACGGATAGTAATGTGCGCATTTCGCTTCACTACCGATAAAATGGCGAGATATCAGTGAGACCAACGGACTGACAATGATAATACGTATAGCGTAGGTATGGTTGCTTACCATACAAAATGTATTATTTATGTTTAAAAATAACAAGAAATTTACCATATTTAAAATATTTTTTTAACTCTCGTGTGTAATGTGTTTTATAGTGGTATTGTATTATTCTCGTAAATAATTGCTTGAACCGTATTTCATAACTTATGATTCTCGGAAAACCTCCAGATTATTCCACTGATGAAGTCCAGCAAAACACAATACTCTGTCAGAACTGTTGACCTCACCCGTTCATAGACTCGTTGAAGAGATATCACATATCAAATTTTATGAAAACAATCCCTACAAATACGATTGGAACTTTTTTGCTTTGCTTGATAAAACGAATCTAAATTAATATATATATATAATATTATCTCAGTATTGCATACGAATTTAATATATCGTTCATGCAAAAAAAACATGGTTTAGATCAACACAAACTTCTAGAATGTACGCAGCTACTTAGCAATATCTAGAACTTAGAAATCAAGTTAAATTTTGGAATACAGTCTTCCGTATACAAGTAAATCCTGGAGTTTTTTAATCGCACGTCATACAGCGGCCGTCATTTGTATATTTGTATCGGGGTCCCTTACACCCACCTGTCCGTTAAAAGCTTTTGTGTGACCGCTACTAAGCCGACACCTGTGTTCTGACGATACGCGTTTATTTTTTTATATTATATTTTTATATAATATGAAGAATGCGATACTAAATTTCGAGCCACCCCCTGACAAGAGAATTGTCCCAAGGCAGTTAGTACAGACCACCGCACGGAAAGATTTGTGTCGTGCGGTGACTTAATTAAAACGTGATAAACAACGAGATAACAGATAATTTTTTGCCAAGTGCTACAAAGTATCAAGATGTGATTTTTGTCTGCGGTCAAATTCGGTAGCTTTAAGTTTTTTTTGTGCTTTATTAAAAACGTGTATATGTTGAAAACTGTGTCACGTCACACATAGTGGTATTGACTATTATTATGTTTGAATGACATATGAAGGTGGCAGATCTATTTAAGTGATATTCAAAGATCTATTACAATTTTTTTATATCAATATCAAATTGAGTCGTTTAGTTCCATATGTTGACATCTCCAAAAACATAATTTCGAGTTTTAATTTATTTATTTATTCAGATTTCTAAAATTCGAAATATAACACTTTTTACTTTCAATGATATTTTACTTATTTTTACATATTTTACTTATTTTCAAATATATAACGCTATTCACTTGAAAGATATTTCAATTCCATATTTTAAATATTTTTAATTTTTGACAATATCTGCTTTGAATGAGACAAATATTTTCAACTTAAAATCAATATTTACAATTTTAAAAAAAGTATACTAAAAAATAACCTTTATCTATTGAATCAAAGCCTGGGGCTTTAAAAGGGAGTGAAAAGTGCAGAATGAATGCAGTAGAAATGCATAGCTTGAGTAAAATATCTGGTTTTACAATATTTGACAAAGTAAGAAATTATCCAATAAATGATAACTGTTTGTTTGAGATGGATGTTATAAGTACAATAAAGAAATCTTAAGTTGGTTTAACCACATTAAGAGAATGAGATGCAAAAAAAAATACGAAAGAAATATAGTTGAAATTAAATGGACAGGGAGGAAGAAGTGTACTGAAGAAGCAGTGGAAGAAAATAATTGGAGAAATTTTAAATAATGTAAAGGTGTCTAACGAAATACATGTATGTGGACAAGGTGTGGGTTGTGTGTATGGATAAAAAAACGTGAAGATCTGTCCTCTTCAGCTACACTAAAAAGACATAACGTGATGTATGTATGTAAATAATATACAGCATATTTAAAAAAACTGTTGCATATAATTAATTTATAATACCTACTAGACTTGATGTTATATTTCATTCAATTGATATTTTCAATCATCTCTCTCTCGTAATCGAGGATCCCCTCGCCATCCCAACATCAATTCATTAAGAAAGCGAAGTCGTGCCGTGGAGTTATTTTTTTAAGTGAATATGTCGTTTTACACCAGCAAACTCACCAGTCACCCACTGTACTGGATCCGATAGGCTAACGAAGTGAAATGATCGGAGCACATCGGTATAT
>CATKWJ010000853.1:0-26681 GCA_949825065.1 Odontocerum albicorne
AAACCCAGTACCATGCTGATGCCCCTCAAAGAGATGGAGGGATAGCTGGCAATCTACATCTCAATAATATTGCAATACAAGAAGAAAAATATTCATATTTTTATTTTACCCTAAGGACTAATTTAGCGCAAAATATATTTTTCCACTGGTTTATTAAAATAAATTACAGGTATGAACAGTTTTCGAGTCTCATTACTCATTTTGGCAGTAAATTATCTCTTCGTATTTGAGCGTAGGGAAATATTAAATTTATCCTTGAAGATAAAATAACGTCGCCCTCTTTCAGTATATAAATTTCAAATTGCTTTTGAAATAATTTTAAGACTAACTTCTAGCGCTGTCCTCCAGGACACATGTTCCGTCCTCTTTTGTACTAAGGCTTTATCAATCTCTCATCTGTCACTTTGGGACAATATCAAAGTGTTATTTTGTTAGAAGATCCCACATATAACTGTTGTAAACTATGAATGTCTGGAATACACAAAGAAATACTGACATATGTGTATATTTTATATATTGAAATACTTTCGGCCCATGCTAATTTTAAAATAGTAATTCTATAACGGATAGAAAACATTGAAATCACAATTACTAAATACTACAAATGTAGAATAATAAAAAGAACCCATGTAAACAAATTAAAATTAGTAATGTATACAATAATATGATTCGCATCATTATACAATAACATCAGTGCAAAATTGTAGGAGTAAGTCACTCACTTGAATTATTTTTAATTTTTTATTTATTTAAACACATGTTATAGATGATTGGAACTAAAAAAATATTTTGCACACAATAAAACAATACACGCACAGGTTTCTTCCATTCATATAATACTTTCAGCCAATAATCTTATTCCATCATGACAATCGCGTTTCAATAGGATACATGAGCGTTTGAGAATTTTTATAATGACGAAATGTAATCCATTCTGTAGACTTGAGTTATGATACCAAGTCGTAGGTTTTAATTAAGAGGGCGTAAAATAAATGTATCACAATTTGATATTTTAACTTTTCGATCTTTTGACATCTTTCTGGTTTGATCGAAGAGCTCATATACCTAAACAATAAAAGTTTAATACAATATAATAGTTAAGAATTCCAGGTCTCAACGAGTAACCACCAACTGGAATAAAAATATTAGTTTATTTGTTTTAGTACATTGAAATTTTCAGTAACAAAAAATTGTTTACTTTTAAAAAAATAATAATTCAAAAGTCACTTAAACAAGTTGATGAGTGCTTTCTAATGTTTCCTGTCTTAGAAGTTTTTCTTACTTTTGTCCATGTGATATGAAATACGAGTAAGTCAGTTTTGTTCAGAAGAGCTAACGCACTTCCAACAATCACACCGGCTAGGAGACCCATTCTTGGGCGTGTGATTGAAATGCAATTATTAGGAATATTTATCGTGAATATTTCTAGTAATGCTAATAACTCACAACTACTCGAACAAGCTTGGCAAAGTATACCAGGAGTTGAAGATTTCTTCGTACGCTCGAGGAATTATATCCATGTATGCCTAGTAGAAACTGAATAGGATATAGATATCACAAATATTTTTTTCTGTACCTTCACCATGAGTGAGTTTTGTGCCTCTTGCGGGCTCCAAATGTAAGCATTGCTTTCTTGTTTGCTTAAGTTCTATCGTAGACTCTGTATGTAATACTTACATGATAATTTAGGGCCCCTTTAGGTGATTGAGTTATTTTTTTGCAAATTATCTTTGGCCTGACGGAATTTACCATATTTTTTTGCGGCAGAGAAAAGGTTAATAAAGTAATATTCATTCCAATAAGGTGTTTTTAAATTTTTTATCTGCCCAATAATATTTATAATCCTGGTAGTGTATGTGTAGCATTTTTCTATGAGAAATAATTCTTTCTGCTTGAGTGGGGAGGTTTTATTAAGTCGAAGTTAAATAAAAATGTCACATTTCTACCTTCTGACCCTAAATGATGGTGATTGTTCTTTTTAAATGTGCATAAAAGAACTAAACCACATAACACTTTTTTTAGTTTTGATCAATATTTCGAATGAACTATAGAGGAAAAAGGGTAATGTGACAGTTTAACATAATGTATGATATAACTACTGCACTATATCAATTTCAATAAAAAGAATAATAAATAATAGCGTGCTGGTACCCGTACCCACCTTGATATGTGGGTATTGTTTCCTCGTTAATGTGGTATTATTCAATATATCAGAATTGTTTTTTCATTAACTTGTTTGGTATCCAGCCACATATCCGAATTAGCGATGCGGAAATATTGAAGAGTGTGGTCGGGAAACAATATTGTCTGAGACCCCATTAACGAACCGGTTTCAAATTACTAGAGTTTCTAGAGAAGGTTTCAACTAGAGAAGGTTTCAAACTACTAGAGTACGCAGTTTGTCATAATATTACCACAAGTGAAGAGACAATTACAGAAGATGCCAAGTGTCTTATCAACTACGCCACGGAGATCAACATGCAATCGGTAATTCGGATATATTGTAGTCGTAGATATTAATTTCTTCGGCCTTAGAAATCAAACCTTTTAAATCACTGAAGAAAGTACATGAAGAAGCAATAGCACTCGCGTATATGCTCCTCGCGCTCGAGTGACTAGACAAACTTTTTTCCATACTGGGACACTTTTTTTAGGTAACATCGGGAATCGAGTCCAAAATATCTGGGTATAAACCAATCGTCTTATAAACTAGGTCATGAAGGTCATTCTCATATGGGAGTGAAACCAAAACTTAGAAGTAGAAGCATGAAATAATGGTTAAGACTGGAGATGCATGCGTTCTGGAAAATTTGGGCGGTATCAATGTATGAATGGAGAAATAATGACATTAGAAATTAATGAGCAGCAAAATTAATGTCATAAAATGAAGAAAATAGCGTTAAAGTCATGAGAAGAGAATGAGTCATGGAAGAATGATAAAGTTAATATACCTCGCACACAATCTACGAGTATCTCAGTAATACAAATGTTTGGTGTGCGAGAATTCGATAAATTGGGGTAACTGTTGTTGGACGTGGAACAGGTTTTGAGAAAAAGTAAATGACAATTACAAACGATAGAAGATTGGGCATGACGAGTTGTATGAGTGCAGATATATCGCGAGTATTTGTGTCTTAATAGATAATCGTGGATAGATATATTCTTTGTCTACTCCTCAAGGGCATAGGGTTATATGTATGCATTTAGAAAAAATAATATTAATCCGGTAAAGAGTTATATTTCATATAAATCCTGTATCTTTAAAATTTCATCCCATATAAACCCGTTTAATATCTACAACATTTAGACTCGGCGTTGGATCTTTTTTGCGTATCTCTTACAGTGTAACGTGACTTGTGGGTCGTCCCAGATGTTGTTTTTATTGGGTTAGCAATCCTTCGCAACGTATTTATTTCATTGTTGGTTTTCAATGGTAGGTCATAATGTCAATAAGTAGATAGGTATTTCTTAAACTGAAACCTAACAAATTGCCAGAAACAATACTGATTAAGGAATAAACAAAATAACGATAGCACATATTCAAATTGTTAAAAATAATTATGTGTTTTACCATAATCAATGAAAACATAATTTTTTATCACATAAATATTATTTAATTATATGTGGAGAAACAAGCAAATATAATTTTACCATGGAAAAAAAACGACGAAATAAACGAAATTTCTGCAACCGGTGTCCGAAATCAAGACCTACTTCTCTAATGAACACTAAACACTTACCTCTGAGCTATTGTAGACAATTTCTAATCTTTTCACCAAATCACGAGTTTGTGTCAATCAGTACGCATTATTTGACTTACTTTTACACAAATAAGGGTGACTTGAGTAATGTAACGAGAAATAAGAAGTAAGAAAGAAGTCCTTGTCTTATCTTACAGTAATATGACCTAGTTCATTTATTGCCTCTCTTCCAGCCCGGTTTGCGGGTTCGTTTCCCGTTGGAACCAAGATTTAAAAAAAATTCTAGTCTAGTTTTTTTATTTAAGGTCTCCTTAACACCTTTATGGTTGGTTGAAAGAGATTTCTAAAAGGTAATAAGCCCACCTGGGTGTACTATATACGAGGGTCATCCAGAAACCAAGGTTACAAGGGCTCCTGAGACCGGGGGAAATTTTTTGTTTCAAAGTTGGTGCACTTGGCGTGTAGGGGGGATCCAAACAGTCAGTTTGTTTGGTCCCGCGTGTTTGTCAGCCATTTTGTTCAGTCACAGTAAATTTTTCCGATGGAGAGGTCATCGCGCGCTCCCGCCAACTCTCGTCCATGCGAGACCCGCGCAGCCATCAGTTTTTTGACTTTGCAGAACAATACCGCCGCGAATATCCATCAGAAGCTCGTGGAAGTTTATGGTAGTGATGTGATGAGTCGACAACATGTCACGAAGTGGGTTAGGTTGTTCAGAGAAGGCCGTACTGATACTCACGACGAGGCAAGGCAGTGATTTCTGACGAATTTGTGCAAAAAATTGAAGATCAAGTGCGAAATAACCGCCGTGTGACGCTTGATGACCTTGACGAAGAATTTCCTAACATTTCTCAAAGTCTCCTTGGTAATATTCTGTCGGAAAAATTTGGTTACAAGAAGTTGTGTTCGAGATGGGTGCCCAGAATGCTCACACCGGAGCACCGTCAAAATCGCGTGACCGCCGCGCGTGAATTTTTGGATCATTTTGCACAGGAGGGAGAAGCTTTTCTGGACTCTATCGTGACGGGGATGAGACGTGGGTGTGTCACTACACCCCAACAATTTTCTAACGATCAGATGGTCGAGGGAGCTGTGAAGAAGTGACTGAAAAAGCTGGCGGCGGAGGTCTATGACACTGGATGTCTCGATCTCGACGGCGATTACGTTTAAAAATAGTTTAATATAGTATATTTGTGAAGTATCCTGTGAATTTCAATTAAATACAAGCATTTTTCGATCCTACATAAATGTTGTCACCTTTCTTTCTGGATGACCCTCGTACAACAAAAATGAAATACAATATGATACATTGTGATACAGTATCTAATTACTTAATGATCTGAAAGAGGGCGAGGAGCAAACTGAATTTATTGAAATGCGGTATTTAACGTATTGCACCCATCTAATTCAACACTTGAGTAGCATGCTAAAATAGATTTAAAAGTAATTTTAAAGGTGTTATTTTTCATAGTAGCTTTAACGATAATCTACTAGCATAATGCGTAATTCAATGTTTTTGTTCAAATATGATTATTAAATTATTTATTTTTGAAGTTTTCTTGTCAGCGGAATCTCACATGGTTTATCAAAACTTAAATATTAAATGACTAATTTGGTATTAGTTATTACCATTTCCAGAGACAATTGTTTTAGATTTTACGGCAAAACAATGACATACGAATAATTTTCAATGCTATAATTATATTTATCAAAAACTGTGAAATGTAATATTATCAACTTGTTGTGGCAGAAATTTATGTCTTGAGTAGAATATCTTGTATTACAAAGTTTGATAATGTAACAATGTGGGATAAAGGATAACTGTTTATTAGAGATGGATGTTAAAATTAGAATTATAAAAATAATTTTGAAATGGTTGACCACATTGAGAGAATCTGAAATGAATGGAGAGCGTTCACTGAACAAATAATGAAATGAGATAGTTGGAGACACTTTAACTGAAGGAAAGGTAATAAATATGAGAAACAGAAGAGCATGTGTGACGAGAGGTACGAATGTAGATAAAGGGGAGAGATGTATGCATTGGTACAAAGGCGTGGAGTTATATCCTCTCTGTATACTCTAAAAGAGACATGGCGTGATGGTATGTATGTATGTATGCAATTGTTCAATGAGGATGCGTATGAAAACGTGGTATGACTAAATTAATCAAATTCTGAAAGTGAGATGAGTTAAAAGTTGGAGGGTATGTATAAAAAAATGCATGGACGTGGAAGAAGCGAAAGATGTATCGGTTAGTCACTTAATTTAGTTCGTTACACAATAAAAAAATATTACCTGGAATAAATACGAATTCTATGGCCTGATAGAACATTTGACATTCTCTTGGAGATTATATGTTCGATTCTCGATAGATACCGATAAAAAAAATTCAGTATATTTTCTCAACATCTACGAAGAAGCGCTCAATATAGAGTTTGAAAATAAGATACTGAATTTGAGACACCCAATCAACTATAACAACGCGTAAAATCGCAACCAAAATTTCGCTTATTGGCTTAAGCGAGGATAATTTGACAATATACGACAAAGAGTGGAAATTGTGGACAATTTGTGGAGATTGTGGACAATTTGTGGAGATTGTGGACAACTTGTGGAAATCGTGGAAATATTGAACACATCAAAACTCGCACAGATACCTTACATTATTACCTAACGAATTCTTCAATCAGATCGCTGTTGTTAGATTTTTAAATGAGTTTTTTGACTCTATTTTCTTTGTATCGAATAACATAAATTGATTTCGCAAAAACTTATTTGACCTATACGATAATGTTTTCCAAAAACTCAGAAACGAATCGGAATATTTACTTTTCGGTTATAAAAAAAAGTAAATTGTTCATTCGATCTCGATTTCCGCCGCCTAACCTTTATGGATTGACTTTGCGCGTCAAGTGACTTCCATCGGAAGACAAATAATAAATGTTTTACCGCAATATTTTACTGAAACGAAAATTTTATAGCCGCTTTTCGAAATTCGTCGAAAAATATTGACGTCGTAAAATTCGAATATTATTTGCAGAAGGTTTTAAAAAGTTGTGATAGACTGAACAGAGACTTGTGAAAGATAAATGACTCTTTAATAGAATATTTGTTTGGAAATGTTTATTTTATATTTGAGGATTTTTGTATAATCAATACTCATAGATTTGTCACTAATTGGATTTTTTTACTAACACTATTCGACGTTTTATCCAACATCTGTACAAGGTAGTAATTATTGAAATATTCGACAAACTCCATAAACAAGCTGGTAAGATGCTTCATTTTCACTCAGACGTTTCCACAGGATTCCTGATGCTACCTAATTTTTTTTTAAAGGTCACTCGTCTGGTAAAACTATTCGTCTAGTAACATTACTCGCACATTCTAGAAGTAGTTTGTGTTGTCTCTTTACATCCAAGGTAGTATTCCAAATACGTGAGATGAAAAGCCGCGAGTTCTGCGCTTATTCCAGTGGTTCTTAAACCTAAAAGCTAGTTTAATGGAGCCGAAGAAGAACAGTGTTGTCTCCCAGTCTCTTCAATATGTCCGAATCACCAATTCATATATGTTAAAGGTTTACTATACAAATGTAAGTAATCGAAATATTGTATTTGATCAACATTATTGGTATTATTACCGGTGCAAATTATTTACCCTCACGTCATTTCTCTGTTGAAGTAGGCACAGGGAGGAGTGGGAAAATTTGCAATTATGACAATTTCCGTTTTTCGCACCTATACGTATAAACAGTTCCTTCAATTTTCCGTACCCCTTTCTAAATTTCGTTCTCTTGCTCCAAGCATACTTTTTTCGATCTTACTTTACCATGACTCCCACTCACATTCGCAATGTAGACTTTTTTAGTCAATGTTTACATTATTATCTGTACATGAAAAGTATCCTAACAACCTAAGCGTGTTATTATTCACTATTCTTAGCCCATTGGTATTTAGTTCACATAAATCCTTAATAATTATACTTCTTATTCTGTCATACATTGACACACCACTTACTATTCTTAATGTACTTGTGTCCACCGCATTAACTCGACCCATCCCCTTCTTTTTATATGACTTATTAAGTGTTGGTTATGTTACGTAATTTGTGGACTTATCCCCAATTCATATTTTAATTAAAATTTTCATTTCCTAAATTCCAACTAAATTTATTCAATCGCTCTTATAAACAGTTTTTTTGTATCTTAAAGGATCACGCTTTCGTTGTATACAGTACAACCTAGTAGGTTTGTTGCAATGTGACTTGCAATCAATCAAAAACATGATTAATATACCTGAAGTGCAAACCAGTCTGATACATTTTTTTAAAGTAAGGTATCAACGGAAATCAAACCCACAACATTCGGGTCGAAATACAGGTATCTTACTGACTTTTTATGATGATGAGGTTTTGAAAAACGATGAGCTCTTAAAGGGTGCCATTTCATTACGAAACAATCAGTCTTCTGATCTTTACACTTATTTTTTATATAACTAGATGAACAAACCATAATCATCAAACAACATAAAATCGGTTGTGCAATACTTATGTCTATATGTAAAAATAGGTGTTGTCATGTTTTTTTAATATGATAAAGCAGCGGTTACTTATTGATATGTTTTTAAGACATAAAATAACAGGCAAATCATGTAAGTATTGAGAAGAGAAAATATAAGTGTTCATTTTTGATAGCTTTTGCAAGACAACATTTTTATTTAAAGTAATATACACTTATTATTTTGATAAATTTGCTATAAAATGAGATACATGTACTAAAAGGAAGATACGACCGAGTCGACAATAACAACTAGCAAGTGAGATTCTAGAGAAATAGCAATACGACGACAACATGAAACAGCATAAAGACAAGCGTCATATTGATTTTTTTACTTCCTTTATTATTGATGCGTTATTACTAGTTGTCTATAAAATGAAATTTATAAACACTTTTACGATTGGTTTTTATTCACTTAAACGCTGGAATTTTTTATTTGACTCCATATCACAACACATGGGATTATATATTCTTGGATCATTTCATCATTTGGACTGAACATTTAGCAATCGTGTCGGTAGTTTCATAAACAATCGTCATAGAGAATAAGATAAAACGTATTTCGCTAAAAAATCGGATACTGAAAGAGTTTATAATACGAAGTTCTTTTGATTTTGAATTGTCATTGTTCCTTTCAGAGATTTCGGGATTTTAAAATTTTCTTAAAATAAATTTCTTTCGGGGAAAAATTCTCTTTGATCATTATGGATCTCTGTTTCAAATTGAGTGACCGGTGTCCGACATGTATTTGGTATCTGATCAATGCAAATGAAAGAAAATTCAAATGATGTGTAAATTTATTAACATGAAAGTTTTTTCCATTACAACATTTTTCTTCTTTTTCTTGCTGAAGTTATTTGAAAATTCAATTCTGATTAAACTCAAGTTCTTTATATTGATTATTAAGGTGCAGATGCAAACCATTGTTTATTTATCTAAAGGGTTTTATTATATCATCATATGCTGTCAGGTCAAAGCATATGTTGGTGAACGCATGGTATAAAACATATTGGAGTTCAAGCAGAAAATATCACAATTGATCGGAAAACTTCAGTTTGCGTAACATGGAAGCACATTTTCAACCAATGTGCTTCTTAGGTTACACTTTTAAGAAATGCTTCATGTATATGAAAATCTATTTAGAATGTATTCGGTCTATAAATTAGGTTATACAAATTACATTTATCTGATAATTGTTTTAAATAAAGAGTTGAAGATTATGGGAGATCCAATATTTAATAAATGTATTCTCTGAGATTTTGATAAATAATCTAGAATTTTATCGAATTTATTAATTTGTATGGTAGGTACCCTTAAATCTATTTAGGCAATGTTTTCAATCTACAACACTGAGAACCATGTATGTATTACATATTTGATGGTAAATAAATAAAAAAAAAACGATAAAAACCTTACACAACCAGTGTTTCCTCCTTTGATCAACCTACCACTTTTTGAGCGTGTGGTCCAGAGACAACATTATTTTCAATCAGCAACAAACGAGAAAAATATTAAAGAGGTATGAAATAAAAACTATACTGGAACTGAATTATTAAGATCGTCACTCCTCACATACGGAATAACTTTATTAAATGAATTCTCCGATATTGATATCTTCCATATCTAGGAGGGATAAATTGAGGGTTCTTAGTAAATTTTGTAAGCATAACTGAATCCCTTTAAGAGAAAGTATGTATTTTTATAGTATACGCTTTGTCTAATGTAAATAACAAAGCGTATAATATAATAATAATAATAATAATTTGAGGTTAAATCTGTATAAAATGCAAAAATATCTCCCTGAGACCCAGTCAACCTCAGTCAAATACATATACCAGAGGGCACATACGAGTACCTATAGTAATGCTTAATGCATTCCATGTTCTGCAGCGTCAGACAATTCAGAGTTTTTAACACTATATTCTATACATTCCAAGTATTTTTTTTATATTTTGCATTTCGTTTAATGTAATACTGTTAAACCTGTATCAATAAAAAATATAAAATAATATATAGAAATTTAAAACTTTAAAGATAATTCAAGCAACATTATTTTTGTACTTTGTATCAAGACCTAAATACACGTGAAAATTGATTGAATATAAATAGAAAATGTATTCATTTTATCGTTCAAGAATCAAAACTGTATACATTTCGTGCCCGTGATCAAGGCGTATTTACAGTTGTATTACGAGTATTATGAATCAGGCGCAATCAGCGAGTAACTGAACTTTTTATTATAATTTGAACTTCGTGATGTACGAGTAATACAATATTTGAAACTCTTTGAAATATTTAACCAGTGCTATTTTATATCCAGTTTAGTCAAAGAAACTATTGATTAAAATCTATGTTTACAACTTGCGAATATCTGTAGTTTCCGTTTATATATATGCAATAGACTGGAATAAATCAATCTATTTCAGTCAAAAGATATTTCACTGTCTGTTAGACGGTACCATAGCCCGATTGGGTCTTTTGTTTTGAATATTATCTGAATTTATAGAGATTGACATTTAGCAATAAACATATCAGTTTTTATTGTATATAACAAAAGTTTTATAAAATACAATACGAAACGTGAGCTGCCTATACATTAATCTTATTTATTCTATATTTTAAGATTACATTTAAAAAAATCTATGTAACGTAACATCCGAATGAATTCCTTTTAAAAAAAATAATGGTTATTGATTAAGCCCTTATCTATTAATATGTGAATCATTAATTTTTGTATTGTTGAAGCAGTGATTCTCAAAGTAGGGAATATTGCCCTCTCAGAGGAGCTTAGAGAACAGTTAGGGAACTACGAGACATGAGGGATGATAGGGAGTATGGTCTAATAAATAACCACTTTCCATTGTATTTTTATCATGTTTATAAACACCCGTGGCTCTATAAATATTTGTGATACAGTGTATAAAATGCCAGTCTGTTTATTAAAATTTGTATTACATGACTGTTTTTAGATGTACTTTTATCTGGCTTCACTTTTAGGCTCTTTTTTATATGAATTATTGTGTTTTTAATTTAAAATTAGCAGCATGTTCAGAGTGCTCTTAATAATTTGAAGTGTTACAAAACAGCGCTAACATATATGTTATAGTATAAATAAATCTTTGAGGTTTTAGGATATACTGATGAGTTTATAAAACTAATTGGATGGAAGTATAAACAAAATTGGAGATTACAGTGTTTAAGGGCCAATGTCAGTTTTTCAACCATCTGTAAACTGAGCGAAGATATTTTTACGACATGCCAAGTCATTCAAGGGCAAATATGATTTGAACTAGCATTTTGCCATTTCTGTGTGAAAATATCAACACTTAAATAGTACAACATAGCAACTTCTACCATTCAGAATTATAAAATACTCCATTAGTCGGTGGAAACGAAAGGGAGTATTTTTTTATTAATCGATATTTTACGAACGATATTTACGTTGAAACATTTCTGCTCTTCAGTTCGATTAATGAAATATTGGTAATTTCCGACTTAATACGTTTTATCGAGGCCGTTGCAGATTTATCGAATACTCGTACTTTATAGCTTAAAAAAGTCGGATCATTTGGTATTGAGAAAATACTAAGACGTGATTATTCTGCATTGATACACTAATAAGAATTTAAGCTTGGAACCTGGCCAAAACGATTATCGTAAAATTAAAAGTGGATTCAATCTGGTGACTGAGACTTAATTAGCGGGAACGAATTTGACATAGTTTAGCAATATATGGAAACTATGTAATTGTAAATTGTATGGTTTTTAATAAGACATCGCAGGTCTTTTAAAAAAAACATAATACAGGTGGTGATTAAGAAGATAAATATTTATTTCCAACTTAATTACATTTTCATGATAAATAATTTTCAGATTTCTTTAGTTAAATTCATAAATGTGTATGGTAAAATACTTACACTGCGACTGAGGTAACACAGGTGTATAATGACCACCCACCACCCTTTTGAAGGTTCTCCAGAACATGAGTGTGTCGATTTTAGGAGAACTGAAACAGAAAGTTCACCAGGAACAAATACAGCCGTCGGATTGACTGCCTGTGGAACATCACTACTATGGGCCGTATAAAGGTTCTCAATCTCCTACGCTCCTATGTGGGTAGATCAAAAGAAAACTTCCTGAAATTAAGAATTGGCATCGAAAACTATACATGTGTGACGACATTCAATCAATATCGGATCTGACGATTTGCACATTGTATCCCGTTAGCTGCTCGAAAGAAAACCGGCATAAGGGAAGCCTCAATGCCATCACAGTTACATTATATAAATCTGGTGTCAATACAATAGGAATGAAACATGTAATAATAACTTTTCTAATGATTTCATCTGAAGAAATTATAGAGAATTGTTTATTGTTTAATCAACTGGCGATAAAATGTTGAACCCTTCATTAATATTTTAGTGAACAATAATTTGAATACAGATTGATTATTTAAGGTTTTATTTCAAATTAATCGAAGAACTCTTAAATTGATACATGTTTATAATGTATTACTCGATAAGCTTTGATGACCTACTTTGTTTCCTTGTAGATCGCCTATCTTCCAAGTGAGGAGTTTTGGGCTCGATATTCAATTATATAAAAAAAATAGGATCCCAGTCTAGCTTTCTCCTTTTAACATCTTTCTTGATGGTTGGAAGAAATTGATATGTAGAGATAAGCCTACTAGATAGTTCTGTATACCACAGATGTGAGATATAATAGTTTTAATTAATTGTAAAATAAAGATTAATACAAGTAATGTTGTATTTCAGATAACATGCTTTTTATGCCTTTCATTACATATAGCAATATCCTGGCATTAATTAGTCCATCCGGTTTGGATTTTTTTTTATTTGAACGTCCCATATGAATTCATTTGTAGCGATAGTTATATTGTTCCTTAATTAAAAAAAAATGTCTCCTAAGACTGATATTGGTATACCACACAACGTTATGCAAATTAACTGTGTTACTGTACAGTTCGGTTAAGTTTGAGCCCACCACCACCCACGCTATTATGGGAGGCAAAATAAGTCCTCATCCAGCGCGGTCCACACAAGTAGATCGAAATGTTATTTTTTCTTTTTTATGAGCGTGACGAAGAAGGGTCTGCCAAAGGAGCTCCCTTCTACAGTGGTGACATAACTGAGTCTGAAAAAACTAGTAGTAACGACGGACTTAGGTCTGAAATCACGAGAGAAGAAAAATTACCCACAACGCAGTAAATATACTTATTAAATGCCTGAAGGCCTGGAGAGCCGTGGAGCCCGGCAAGTTGCCAGTACTTGAACAGAAAATTTCGAATGCAACAAAACTATCCTTTGACGCCACTTGATCGAAGAAGCCAATTCGAAGAAGTACTAAGATGAAACGATGTAAGGCTGAGTGGAATTCCCTTCGGAAATTATTGACTCGATTATTATCGTAGTACCACAGAATGTGCTTTGGATGGCCGCACAAATTGCTACAGGGCGAAGGGATAAAGGATTTGTCATTAAAGCTCCCGTGGTATATTATTATTATTAAGTTATTATACAACGCACACTTTAAACACATACAAAATTCTATAGTGGACTTACTTGTACTAAAAAATCTATATGAAATATATTAAAATAACTGAACGCTTAACAAATCTTATGGAACATTTTTTATTTGATCAATATCGGTAATCAAACTCGAAAGCCTCAAGTAGACGGCAGGCGTCCTATTACGTTACGGTTACGAAGGTTATTATTAAATATTGTAGAACAGAAAAAATCTTGTTTTATCATATATTATATTATTGGAGACAAAATTAAAAACTTAATTTCGAAAGGTGTTTTTGTTGTGTTCTAGTTATTCCATCTCACTTTCGTGACACTCCCCGCCCAGGGACTCCCAATTCAATTAAGTTTCCATTGTCTCTAGATGCTGCAACTATTGAGAAGCGGGGGCTGCAAAGCTGCGCCTGCACCGACAACACTTCATAGGGAAATTGGTAAAGTCGAAGGAATTCTATTCAAAGACGTCTTTCAGGTCGTGTTAGAGATAAAGGATATTCACAATGAAAAGTGATTATTATGCATAGTGAAATGAAATTCAATTATAAAGTCTTTACATAATTGAAATATCCATAAGAAATCCATTTATTTTAAGGTACTAATTGTTTGTTTATTTATTTAAAAAAAACAATAATAAACTAATTTCAATCTATCAATTAGTACCAACACCTTATATTTACATCCTTTATATATAACATAAGGAAACATCTAGATTATCTCAGCTTCTTACCATATATAGTTTTGCTTATCTCACTGATAAGGAAACATCTAGATTATCTCAGCTTCTTACCATATATACTTTTGCTATTCTAACTTTACAACAATACTTTTTGCTATTCTAACTTTGAAAAGTGAGTATTTAGTAATATGAGTCTAGTTTGTGCTCCCTGATGATGAGGTGAAAGCCTTGAAACCGGTAGGGTTATACCGTTACAAAAATTGGAATAAAAAGTGTTTGATAAAATAAAGTACAATGCAATATAAATTGTGTTGATATTTTCTCATTTTGATTTTTGGAAGCCGAAAGTCATCTAATACGCTTTTAAATGAAAATTTATCAAACGAAGATTGTTTATTAATTCCTGCCCTAACTTAAAAAAAAAGTGTATCTTCAGAAATGCTTTTTGATTCCATTAAATTTATTTAAATAGAATTAAATACTCGTATAATTAGCCGTTGATAACGGTTAGCATTGACGCTTAGCATCCGGGCGTCTCAGGTTCATTCTAAAAAATGTAATTTTCCAGATTCTTCGCTATTTTTATATTCTTCCACTTCAAAGTTAAAAGGTTTTTTCTTTAATTTAACACCAAAAAACGTAGATGCATTCTAGAATTTATGAAATGCGCCTTTGAGAACATGAAAAAGTTTTGAACTTTTCTTCGTCAAGTAATACAATATTTATATTAAACGTATTTCTGATATATTCTGTACAGAAGATGATACTTTTAGTAATAAATTAAATTTGCGACAAATCTCAATATTAATGAAAATATTTTCCGTTTGACAGGATTAGAACCTTAGGAAAAATGACATATAATAATTTCACGAATATGTAATGCAAGTTGAATAATTCACAGCCTTTAAAAATTAAGTACTATCTGATATAAATTTATAACTGTTATCGATAATGTGTAACTTTTTATTACTTCTGGCAAATTGTATGAATATTTAGACAATAGTCAAAATAACAGCTTTAATTGACCAATATATTAAAACCGTTAGAAATGTATAAACATTTAAATAACCATGCATATAATAATAACCATATTCTCAATAAACTTTACATATACAGAAAGTCAGAAGAGTCTAAACATTTCAGTTAACAATCGCATTCAACTTCATGTAAGATTCTTCTAATAAATTTTATGTAAGATTCTAGTGACTGGTGTGCAGTGATCGACTAATTTTTTTTAACAAAAACTTGGCCGAACTTCAAAACAGTTTGTCAGCAACTTTTTTATTTTCATACTTATCTTTTTATATATTTATTTTCGTACAAGTATTTGCATTTTATCATCAATTGTATCCTAGTTGTTCATGCATTTAATTAAAAAGAGTAAATCGGTATATTTACCAAAGAATTCTCGACTCGAGAAAACTGAACGTGGATTTTATGGCTTCAAAGGAGAAAGGAGTGAATATAATAGACAAAGGTTGGTTGGTAGATATACTTTGGGTATAGAGCCGCATAAAGGTCCTTTGCGAGCACCCTTTTCATTAATCGTGTCTAGTGGTGAACACAAGTACGAAATATCGAAATTCAATATTTAAGGTTCATTGATCTGATACAAAAGCTTTGTCCAAACTCTGAATGAAAGCGCTGTTTTTCTTGGTCTTCTCTTCATTTCTCGCTCACTTTCTGTCCTCGTTGAAGCCACATTCTTAAAATATAAATTGCATATTTAGATTCATCGATAGTCGATAGCAAGATGGGGAGGACGGGGTAAACTAATGTGAAGGAAATTTTTTGGAATTTATCGATATAAACTATTGTATTTGCGACAGTTAATATGTAAACTTTGAATTTCTTTCAATTGATTTATTTTAGACATTTTATTGCAAAATATACAAATGCCGAGCTCATTGCTGTATGCAGATTAGTGACAATTGCTGGGTGAAACTTTATTTTTAAAAGGAAAATTAAAATACATAAAGCATTTAAATACTGTGAAAAAACGCTAATACAATATATTTACAAATTTCACCAATGATTGGAAAATGAGAGGAAGATGGAAAATAGCGAAAAAAGCAATTATAGAGAAACATATTTCGTAATTTAATAGACATATTTTTTTTTAATCGCTGTTTGAAGAGAATCGACAATCGTGAGTCTTACTGTAGTTGGCAACTGGTTCCAGAATCTGATGGCATGAACAGTTTGATTAACAGACAGATTGATGGCGAGGGCAGTTTTTCTGCCACGTTAGATGTTTCATTTTATTATATTTAATAATAATCATTAAACATCTAAGTGAAATATAAAAATATCACACATCGTATAGTAATCAATCTCTATCCAATAAATTTAATGATGGGTATTTCTCAAATTGTTTATTATTACACAGTTACTTAATGATTTCAACTGGACTGGGTAATCATGACATACTCGTAATTCGAACACCTTTCCCGAAGCACGAAGAAGATATTTGATGCGGCGATAAAGTGGAAATAAGGGATAACAAATACACGAGGCTTGATTAAAAAAATAAGTAGAATTTAAATTTGTATCAAAAAGTATTTATTTAATCATTAACGTGTTCCCCGCGGGGAGCACAAACGCCTGTGATCTGACGACAATCCAAGTTTCAAATCACAAATACTTAAAAAAAATTACACAAAACCGGAATAAAAATTGAACTAAAATTTAAAATAATCTTTATTCTAGCGACATCTCTGAAAACCTTGTCAAATAATATATTAGTTTATGAGATATTGTTGAATAAACAGAGCGCCGAATTTTTTTGGTTTCTCAATATTTCCAGCTATTGCGTCACATGTAACGATCTGTCGCGCGGATCGAGTCCTGCGATGAGTCTCTCTTACGTAAATAAACATTACTAAGTCTCTCTTACGTAAATAAACATTACTAGTGCTATATGCATTTGATTGGGTGAGTGTCATGAAGCATTGATTTGATCGTAGCATTCCTTTGTTTATTTTACGTAATGTTAAGTTTATCTCCTTTATTTAATGAGTCTCCTTAAGAGTAATGACTATTATTTATTATCAGAAAATTACTTAAGTGTCATGTTTACTTGGTGTTGTAATCAAATATCAGTGGTTCTAAACAAAATATGTGTTTAAACTTAGAAATTAAAAAACGCTGAAATTGGCCCGCGCACAGGATTCGTGGAATTTGATTTTTAACGCGGTGAACAGGTTAATATTAGGTCCTTACATATGAAATTGGCGTTTTGTTTGGGAGGACATAAAGTTGATTTTTTTTTAATATAATATATTTATTTAATCAAAGTATGTACCATTGCTATCTATGCACTTTTGCCATCTCATAGGTAGTTCATCGATCCCTTTACTAAAAAAACCATTCGGACGGGAATCAATAAAATCTTTGAAGTCGGTTTGGACTGCCCCATCGGAGTTGAATTTTTTCCCTTGCAAGAAGTTATCCAAATTTCGAAAAAAATAGTAATCTGTTGGGGCAAGGTCCGGAGAGTACGGTGGATGTCTTAGACATTCCAATAAAGGCTCTTCTAATTTGGTAGCCGTCTGTTGTGCAGTGTGTGGTCTAGCGTTATCATGAAGCAGCAGTGGCCTAGAGCGATTAACCAGCCTCGGTTGTTTAGCAGCTAGCTTTTCCATCATGGTTTGCAGTTGCTGACAATAGACATCTGCCGTAATCGTCTGGCCAGATTTAAGAAAGCTGTAGTGAACGACACCAGCACTAGTCCACCAAACGCTCACAAGTAACTTTTTTGGAGTCAATTTTCGCTTGGGGCATGGTTTGGCTGGTTCGGCAGGGTTCAGCCATTGCGATGAGCGCTTCCGATTATCATACAGGATCCACTTTTCATCACAGGTAATGATTCGATTCAAAATCCCTTCATTATTGTGCCGGTTGAGTAATGCAACGCAGCAGTCAACGCGCGTTTGTTGATTTGCTTCACTCAATTCGTGAGGTACCCACCTTTCAAGCTTTTTCACCTTCCCAATTTGCTTCAAGTGGATTAAAACAGTTTTATCACTAACACCGCAGCCTGCAGCTAACTCGGACGTGGTTTGCGATGGATCCGCTTCCACAATAGCCTTCAATTCTTCATTATCAACTTTAGTCTCCGGCCGTCCACGGGGCTTATTCCGCAGGTCGAAATTTCCAGAACGAAAACGTTGGAACCAAAAACGCACTGTGTTTTCTTTTGCGGCACCGTCGCCATACACATCATTAATCCTTCGAACCGTTTCTGCAGCACTGGTGCCACGGTGGAACTCGTACTCGTAAATAACGCGATATTTCAAGTTTTCCATTTTGTAAACTAAGTGACGCAAAGAAAAAAAACAATTGAGGAAAAAACAAATTAATTATAATTTTCGAAACACAAATACTTGAGTAAATAGCTGTATAAATTTGAATTTGGAATTCCTAACCAAAGAGAAGATATTTGAGATCAAAATTGCCAGTACGGCAAAACGCCAATTTCATATGTAAGGACCTAATATTAATGTTGCCTCCTTCAAAGTAATCCCCATAGGATAAAACACACTTTTGTCAACGCTTTTTCAATCCACTAAACATTTGTGGTACACACTTTTTGGGAAAGACACAATCAACGATTTTGTCTTCATCTGTCATTTTTAAAATAAAAAAATCGCAAACGTGTCAAAATGCGTTATAAATACTTGCTTGTCAAACTTAAATTGCCCATCAATCTGGTTGAAAATTGAAATATACATCACAGATAGTATTGCAACGTGAAAAAAAAAAGGTTAGCAAAATTAATGCTAAGCAAGCGGGCGCCCCAGTTCATTATACTCTTAGGCCATTCAAACTTGAACTAATTAGTAAAATATCTGATGGAACCTAGATTTAAAAAAAATGGCCTGGTTTTCAATTCAGGCTTCTTTAACTGTTTTCTGGTTGGTTGGAAGAGATACGCTTGCCAGATTGCGTTATATACAACAAAAATTTGAAACAATAATACTATACTTGAATTATATTTTATTTTTTATATATTATTTAAAGTTAAGGCATTAATACATTGTGAAGGTTTGAATACATTATAATTTTTATCAAACACTGTTTATTTAACTTTTTAGTGGAATAAACAGTGTTTGATAAAACAAATTACAATATACTTGAATTTCATCAACATTTAGGATATAAAATATCTATTCTGTGAAATGATTAATTTTTGAATTGTTCTTAAATCTTTTCTTGTTTTTGTAACAGTTAGCCCTGACTATCCCAACATCAATTTCGGAGAAGTTGAGTCTGTAACCTGTAAGAATTGGCAAACATAACAAACAAAACTATTCGACTTTCTATATAGTGTAGTCACAGAGTTATTTCTTTTTGTTTGGTATTTATCTTTCAGATATTAATATATTAAAATATAACCACCTCCGTGATCTATTTGGAAAAATATCGGTCCTTCGACCTGGGAGTTGCGGGTTTGATTCTCGTTGGTAACCATTTTTTTAGAAGGTTACTATTCGGGATTCACTTAAAGTCTCTGTAGCATATTTGTGATTAGTTGGGGAAAAATTGAATACAGCAATAGTATTCACAATAAACGTTTAATACAATACTACATAATAGAATACTTTTCTAGTTACATCGTATTATTTACCTTTTTATGTAACGACTTTAGTTGCTATTTATTACTGATTGTATAACATTTAATTTGTCTTCTATTTGGCTATGTTTATAACATTAATAAATACGAAACTTTATTTTGTGTTCTATTTGGTTATGCTTATAACATAAATAAATATGAAAGTTTATTTTGTCTTCTATTTGGTTATGTTTATAACAAATAAATATAAAACTTTATTTTGTCTTTAATTTGGTTATGTTTATAACATAAATAAAAATAAAACTTTTTTTGTCTTCTATTTGGTTATGTTTATAGCATAAATAAATATGAAATATTATTTTGTCTTCTATTTGGTTATGTTTATAACATAAATAAATATGAAACTTTACTTTGTCTTCTATTTGGTTATGTTTATAACATAAATAAATATGAAACTTTGGCCAATTTAGCACTGATTTGTTATAAAATATATCTTCAAAAGTATTATTTTTATTTACAAATCTTAGCTAAGCACCACTGTATTCATTCTGAAAGCGAGTTGTATTAAAGATTAATATTTTAAATTAGATTTTTTTCAGCATTTTTTGTGGTGTTAGTTGAACCAGCTACAAGTTGTCAATTCCGCCTAAGGGCTCAGATTTCGAGTCTATGAATACAGTAAAAGTTATGTGACAAAACTTTTGGAACAGTTTCACTGGTTGAGATGTATGAAGAGAAATGTCTATAAGTTATGCTTCATGGTGTTTAGAGACTAAAGTTTTAACTATATTTCTGAGCTCTGTGTTTATTATACATATACCAATGTTCTAGGCTGGACGTTGAGATCCACCAGATTGAAAATATATAAGGAAATTTAACCAAACAGGACAAATAAATTAACAATTTCGGTTATATCGTATTGCGATGCTGGACCTGTTAAATATTATGATGTGATGTGGGCTTAAAATGTAAGCTTAAATATGTAAGCTTTATTTATTAATTTAACACTTTCTACAAAAAAAAAACAATCTGGCAGGTTTATTGCTAGGTGGCTATCTCTTCCAACCAACCAGGCGAAAGTAAATGAAGCAAACTACATGGTCGTAAAAAAATGTTCAAATGACTACCCATCCCCACGAAATCTATGAACATATATGCGAGCATTCGCCTATAAACCCTACAAAGATGAACAATCACCCGAACATTCTTTTCCATATAAAGTGAAATGTTATCAATCAGAGGAAAAGGAAGAGATGGTGGAGAAGAAAAAAAATCAGGAATAAAACATGTTATATTACTGACTAGAAATTATGAGTTTTTCAGTCGCTTCTTGAAGCAGCCCAAAGACGTAGCAGGTATAACGTTGGTCTGTAACTAGTTCCAGAGTTCCAATGCATGGATAATAAAAGACAACGTAAAAAAAAGGCTTTCAGAAGTATAATTTGTGTTAAGTCAACAAGGTGCCCTTGAGGGTTTCAACGTCACTAAAGGGCGTAAAAAAATAAGTCGTCCTTATCATCATAGCCATAATTAATTCCAATATTAAGTAGACCAATGGCATTGGCAAGGTTTCTTATAATATTTTGATAGATGAAAAGCTTTATTATTAAATAAGGCAACGTATCTGATGGGCATGGTAAGACAAGTAATTTATAAAATCACTTCCGAGAGTATGCCCGATTAAATACGTAAAAAATAAATATGTATTGGGTGTGAACTGTTTTTCAAAATCTTTCTAATTAGCTTAATGGATCCAAACCTTTTTGTATCATAGTTAAATTTAAAAATATTTTTTAGGATTTGTAATTATCGAACTTTTCCTCTCTGTAGTGACAATAATTGGATATATGTTACTATTAAAGATTAAGAATACAGCTACTTAGTAACCTTTATAGAAAATTGATTTCATCTTGAGAAATCCTGTAGCTGCAGCGTTCCGTCAGCTGCAGAGATACACCATTACGAGACTGTCGCCTTAGGAATATACATTTTGCTTTTTGAACGTTAATATTCAATTCTTACTGAACACCTGCAGTGTTTATTACATTCATTAAAAAATAAGGTCAATTATGTTTTCCTCCGTGGTCTTCATCTCCTAGTTGCTAAGAGCATGTCTTTCAATTTGGGGGGTGTGGTTTTGATTCACGCTCGCACTCGACTTAGTTTATAGATGGGCGATAAAAGACTGAATTAAACACAATCATTATTGGGAGTTTTAGTCGAGGACGACCGCAAAAAGTATGACTGGATGAAATCGATGATATTTTGAAAGAAGAAAAGGTAAGGAGTAAAAGAAACAGGAGGAACCATATGAGAAGATGTATGAATATGAAGAAAGCGAAAGAATAATGTCATGATATGAAATTTAAGCGCTGTCCTTTATGCCTATAAATGACGTTATAGTATGTATGTACGAACATAACTAAGATATTTCACAGAAAATCATGGTACTCGTGTACGTGTTTTATTATCACTAACTTTAATGTTTATGGTAAGTTTGAGTGTTACCATAATTATTGTTTTGTCTTCTTTTGATGTATGCTGTAGTTGAATATACTTTTTATAAAATACAATAAATAAAAAATTTAAAAGTACGTAGTTAATTATTTATCTCACATCTTGGAAGTTTTTAACACAACTTTGTAACTCCTAACCATGTTTCTCCTTGAATGGCTGTAAAAGGAAAATTAATTTAAAATCGTTTCCCGTGAAAACGTTTAACCCTAGCACAGCGAGTGGGCTGAGTGATTTACGAAAGACCAATGACAAGACGTCACACGCTTCATGTGGAGAAAATTGAACTTTGGAAGGACTCACTAAGGGCATCGCCAAAGTACTTGAGCTTTAAAGAAAGACATACATAAGAACAAATTTATTTTTCAAAAAGTCTTAAAAGATTGATTTTTAACTCAAATTATAAGTTTGACTTCAATATATCTAAATCTTAAAAGCTTAATATTGAAAATAGTCTGAAGTTCAATTTTCGTCTATTTCAATTAATTGATATATAAAAAAAATCGTTTTTCTGCCATTGAATACTACCAATTTGAAAATTATCATGTAGCATATTTTTATTTTTTTCCACTCTCTCTTAATATAATAATTATTTAGATGTTTCAAATTCACCTTTCTGAAAAAAAAAATTTTCTTTGAAAATCATTATTGTATGTGGTAGAAATGCGTGCATTGAGAAGAAGACGTAATGTGTCAATGTATTACAGAATATGAAATGTAATTAGTATGGACGAATGCGCGCTAAAAACTGATATTGTAAGTATGGGGAAAAAGAGCGCGTTGAGGTGGTTTTGAACACGTTGAACTAATAATGCAAGCATAAGTGGTATTCGTGATAGAGAAAACCAATCACAGAATGGTTGCACTAAGAGAATTAAATTTTGAGAGAAGAAAAGTAAAGAGTAAGAGAAACCCAAGGAGATGTATGAGAATTTGTATGGATATGTAGGAGGCGAAAGAAATAATCTCATTACAGGAAAGCTTGGCGCTCTGTTCTCTTTACCTACCCCGTCAGGGTAAAAGCGTTATGGTATGCATGTATCATTATTAGACGAGCTTTATAGCTTAATGCCAAAACTATTCTAGACACAAGTGACTTCGGGTTCGTTTTCCGATGACCAGCAAAAATATAATGGTCTTCTTGGAAGATATTGATTATTTGGAAGGTTGTATTAGAATATATTTATTACATCACAGTATAAGCCCGCTAGATTGTATTCTATATTGAATTGTGATATTTTCTTTTTAACAAGAATTTATTCATATTTCGTCAAAATCACTTCCATTATATACATTTTTTTATCCATTTTGCACGGATTTCTCCTGTTACACAAACGGGATCTGCGTATAGAGTTAGCTTTTCGTTAGGAAGGATATCAGTCAGGATTCTTGTCATACTGCTAGGCGGTGCCGAAAATATATCCACGGTGTCATTCAGTTGGTTTAATATCTCTCTACCACGCGTGACTGAGTGTTTAGCCATGATATTCGTTCTATAAGTTGGTATGTAGAACAGAGGGGGTTCTATTCACGGCTTTATTTATTAAATACATATAAACTTAGTACTTCTAGAATCTCGGGGCAGTTGAAGCCACCTTGAAAAACCTTAAGTAGGAATATCGCTATGGATTTTTGCCTTGTTGTTTCGAAGCTTCTATAATTACACACCGTGAGAAGTTCGACATGGTTAGCATATTTTGAGTAATCGCCCTTTGTTCTGTACCATAGATATCTGAGTATTTTTTGTATTTGTTCTGTATTATTTTATATTTGAACCGATAAGGAGCCCAAACTGTAGATGCATATTCTAATTTGGTTCTTATAACACAATTATATAAATTTCGAAGGAAATCGGTACTATTAAATTATCTTGATATTCTCATTATAAAACCGAGTAGTTAGTGACAGTCCGATATTAGACGCGATACGTGATTAACGAACGTGAGTCTGACATCAAAGGTATAATAAATTGCTTTATTATTATCTCAAGAGCGCTCTAAGTGTATAATTTATGTTACCATTAAACACCAAATCTACATTATATTTATATGAAAAAATGTTTACAAGTAAAACCAGTCTGAAAATGAACCCAAAAACCCTGGTAACTAAGCAAACATACTAATCATTATAAAAAACAAAATTATATGTAGGAAAATAAGATTAAGTAAGTTCATAAATTATAACATATAATTAAGATTAGTTAAGTAATAAATTTGTATATAGGTATTGGTAAATATTTGTAACGTATATTACTTTGTTTTGGTGGAAATACATGACAACCAGTGTGGCTTCGTATCGGGAAAATCAACAGTAGACGCCATTCAAACCGTTAGGCTCCTTATCGAAAAACACCGTGATGCCAAGAAAGACCTTCATATTGTCATCATCGAGCTTGAAAAGGGATTTGACAGGGTCCCTAGAAGCTTCATTTGGGCAGCACTTAGAGCACATAGTGTACCAGAAAAGTGTGTACTTGCCATCTAGGACATGTATGATAACGTGAAAACGCAAGTGAGGTGCACTTCGGGAACTTCACCAGAATTTTCTGTAAAGGTGGGGGTATATCAAGGATCGGTACTCAGTCCACTACTGTTCATCTTAGTCATGGACTATTTAACTAACCAGTAAATGAACAGTTTCCTAAAGATCCTACTATTTGCAGACGATATCGTATTAATAAGTGAAAAACATGAAGACCTGCAAAATAGTCTGGAAAGGTGGGGAAGAATCTTGGAGGACAATGGATTGAGACTGAGCAGAAAGAAAACAGAGTATCTGTACCTACCATTCGAGAACACAAATGCTGTCACTCCCGTAATGCAAATGGATGGAGAAACATTACCAAATTGTGACTCTTTTAAGTATCTTGGGTCACTCATCCATAGCGATGGAGGATGTGCAGCAGATGTAACACATAGAATTAGTGTGGGATGGATGAAGTTTAGATCAATGACGGGAGTTCTATGTGATCCGAAAATGCCAGTAAAGTTAAAAGGAAAAGTATACCAAACGATTATCAAACCCGCACTCCTCTATGTCTCCGAATGCTGGACGATGTATAACTCTTACTCTAGGCAACTAGAAACTGCTGAAATGCGCATGCTAAAATCGTCAGCTGGTGTGTCCCTAAGAGACAAAATAAAAAGCTCACGCATTCGTGGAAGCCTAGGGGTTACAGATATCAACAGTAAGATGGAAGAGAGGCGATTGAGATGTTATGGGCACGTTGGACGCAAAGCACCCGATCATATTGTGAACCAGGCAATCTCCATAGATTTTTCTCGAATAACAACCAGAGGAAGACCAAAAAATTCATGGGTGGTGCAAAAAGATAACCTGATGCAGAGGCACGGCCTGGGGAACGTAGTCCGGGACAAGAGCACACAACCTGAGGACGAGGAGAGCTGACCCCAACAGTCTTCGCAGACAGTGAGTTGGGATGGAGCCAGGGAGAAGAAGTATAGTATATTAATCTATTTTATAAAAAAATACTAATTATAAGGTCCACAACGCCGATAAAATTGAATCTTTAAATATGATACATCATGCAATGTTAATATTATTTTATAAACTTTGATAGATCTACTTTGCTCTGATTTATTTTCTTTATAAACAAACGTAAAATGCTCATATTAATATCTCAAAATAAAAAAAAATCATATAAAAATGTAACTTACCGTACTTTTACGTCAACTGACAAAAAAGAGGAGTTTTCAGATACCCTTTCAGAGTTCCTTTTTTGTATGCTATGTTAGCAGTTAAGCTTAAATGTATGACATATATCAAATAGCTAGTATTTATGATACACTCTGTGATATTTTTGTTCCTTAACTGCCCCATAATATTAGACACAGGGCTAGTCCTTACTCTTAACACAACAAAGTGGGTTTCAGGTTTCAGGCTTCTGTCGACTCGCACAAGATACACTGCTGCGGTGACGGTACAAAGTACACTCTTATTAATATACATGTGGAGGATACACGCGAAGTATATCAAGTTGGCTTACAAATTAAAATGGCTTCTTTGTGTCTTACATTAACTCGATAAATATGGCTGGTTAACATTTTCCCTAAAAGCACAATCGTGTTCTTATTAGAACACATGTTTCTGA
>CATKWJ010000855.1:0-29598 GCA_949825065.1 Odontocerum albicorne
TATATATATATATATATATATATATATATATATATATATATATATATATATATATATATATATATATATATATATATATATATATATATATATACATATATATATATATATATATATATAATGTTAAAAAATTTGTTCTTGCCATCATCCCAAAGAACCTTTAACTTCCACGTGAAATGAAAACAATATAAACGGTATGAATGGAGAATACTTAAGTTTTGATAAAGATTTATGGAAGGGTATCATGTGATGGTATCATTTGGTTTATTTGCCTATCTACTAAAATCTTGACAATCGATCTAAAATACGTTCACACCATTAAAACACCATTCATCTTCTTCCTTTTTTTTGTTAACCAGCTGTAATAACCGAGGGTTGGACTCTTATTGTTTCATAATAATATTGTAGTCTTATTCTTACGTGCATCGTCATGATTTTTTTTCCTTCCATCCCATCAGAGTAGATTGGAACACCTCTTTTTTTATTTGCCGATAAATTTAATATCCGGGGTCTTCCTGCATTAAATTTTAACTGTTTCGGTTTAGACATTTAGAAAGGAAAATAATTAATTTCAATACTTACAAGAAAATTACCGATGTTGTCGAAATTTAATTTATGGAACTTAATTTCAGGGAAATTTTGAAAATCAAAAAGTTTTTATTTTCTTACTATTTTCAGTTTTTTTTGTGACTTCTTGTGACCACAATATGGCCTTAATCAGTTTGATAAATCCATCGTATCGCGGAACAATTGTCACTAAATAAACAACTTATGTGACTATTAAAACACCTTTGAATTTTCAAAATTTCTCTAGAATCAGGAAATTATTCGGTTTCCAAATATTGGAAAACTTCCGTGATTTTAATGTATTTTTTTTTTCGATCCTGAGTGTCACTCTTGACTGTGACCAAAATATATCAGTCTTTATTTTCTTCTATATGTCTTTTTAAATGTTACTCGCCCGATTATACAAAATAATTAATTGTATACATTTAATACATAGATTCATGAATGTGAATTATTTGACACATGTAGTGTAACATAATAAAGAACGAAGTACAATATATTTGTTAGGTAAAAAGGTAAAAAAACACTTTAATTTAAAAAATTTGCTAAAAACCGTCATCAATATTTTCTTAAACATATAGTATATATAATATTCGCGCAGAGAATAAAAAGTAAATATTTTTTTAATAAATAATAATCTATCAGATTTTAAAGTTAAGCATTGATTTTTTTTCTTTTCATAATTTATAATCTCTCTTAATATATTATTATACACTTTTTCTTGAAAAAATAATAAATTTAAATTGTGAATTCATTTGTTGTAATAACCATAAATTCGCCGCATTTAACTGTGTGCTTCATAGATTGCTCAGTGTCCCATTAACCCACAACAATTTTAAAAAGGAATTAATAACCATAAAAAAATTGCTACAAATAATGGCTATCCTGGAAGCCTCATTGATTCACTTTTAAAAAACAAAACAAAAAGAAACTTATAAAATATTATATATTTAACGACACCTATAAACATACCTATAAATAGAGCAAAGTCCTATTTATAAAAAACGTATATGAAATAACCAAAAATATTCCAAGTCACATAAAGCCAGCTTTTTACACTAATTTTAATCTCCGGAAACTCTTATTTAATGGGAAAGGCAAAAATGGAATACTTAGCAACAGTGGTGTGTATAAACTTTTATGTGCTGACTGATAATTTATATATAGGAAAGACAGGAAGATATTTTGAAAAGAGATTTCGTGAACACAAATCCGCTTTAACAAATCCTTTAATTTATTCTGAAATGGCTAATCATTGTCACCGTGAAAACCATACTTTTTCTATCGATGATGCCAAATTCTTACATATCAGTAGTAACGGAAATAAATTGGACAGATTAGAGTTGAGTTGAACATCTGTTGAACAGTTATTTCCCAAAAATCTCTCCGCTCTTGGCCGAAATTGTCCCATGCCTCCCTCATCCCTCAGCCCCCAACCGTTGAAGCGTGTATATCGGTACCAGTTCGAACAGCATTAAGTCTTGTTTGCGCTCCCCTGAAGATGAGGTGAAAGCCTTGAAACCGGTAGGGTTATACCGTCACAAAAAAAAGTGGAATAAACAGTGTTTGATAAAAATAAATTACAATAAAAACGTTGTTTTTTGTGGATTTATTGTTTAAGACAATTTATTCCAACCAGCCAGACAGTTACACAATTTTGGCCGATTGCTGGTTAAATGTTTATAAAGTTTTTGATTTACACACAAACAGTGAAAATAATAAAAATTTACCAGTTAAACCAAATTAAAATGAAAAAAAATATCCTAAACCAAAAAAATATAAAATGGCATCAATCATTTGACAATTGTCAATTTATTATTATTATCCACAACAGCATTTTAATGCCAACTTTGATGCATGGAGGGAAATTTTGACGAGGAAAAGACTGAGAGGAACCGAATAAATGCTGAGAAATGCATGCATTGAAAATAATATATGGGGGAACAATGTATGACAGAATACGAAATGGAGTGATTTTGGAGATATGAAAGCCTGCCAATCTGTCTTCTCTGCCTATCCCGACAGGGAAATGGTGTAATGGTATATATGTTAATTAGTAAATTTAATTATTTCAGAAATTTTCCCATTTGTTTAGGAGCCATCCGAATACAAGTTATTTTGCTCATTTCTCAATAAACTCAAATTCTTAATCGTGGTCATTTATTTTGCTCTAAGACTACAATGGGTATTTTATAATAATCAAAATCAACATGATTTATTCAAAACTTTAAAATGTTTCAGATTCCCTCGTTAATATTTTAGAATAGTTAAGAATAAGCGTTAATAAAAAATATGTGTACTTGTATATCATCCGAATTACGTAACAATGGTTTAAAGAGAATAGTAATTAGAAGGACCCCCCGCGGTGGCCGATGGTACGATGGGCCTTCCATCTCTTCTGTCGCTGGCTGCAGCACTGTCAATAGTGGCAGGGCCACAGGCCGGCAGATGTTACCAGACCAGCGCCTCGAAAGAAATAACCATTTATCATGTATACTCGAATAAATCCACAAATTTTAACACAAGACAGGAGTTAAATTAAAATAAATGATTTTTTTCAAATCTTGATAAAATTATGGACAATTTATAAATGTTTTAAGTAGTTGTTTTTCCATTATAGTGTCAATGAAAATCTTTCACTCTTGGTGTCATTATTTTAATTTCTTAAATCTTAGAAAATACGTTTGTTTCACTTTGTGGCGTCATGTTTACATTTTTTTTATTAAAGTAAATAAAACGCAATTTTTTGTATACACCACTGTTTTGAAAATGTGGCGATAAAAAAAAATAAGTGTTGTATTTATTATATTATTTTGAGTTTGTTTGATTATTTGGATATTTAAGCAAACATTTATTTTATTCAGATAATGAGAAAGAAATTAATTTTTAAAAACAAGATTATCATTTAAAAGTATGTAAATGTCTTGAAACTCGTAATTTATGTAGTATAAAAACAACAAAAATTATTATTAAAACAGAAAAAAATCAACGAGATAATTTGAAGAAAATTAATAGTAATTATTGATATAATAAAGAAATAGGGGCTCAAAGTTTGGTAGGGTCGCGGTGGTGCATGTTTTGCCGGAAAATGTGTGCCTATAAAATACCGCGTAACGCCATAGTTGCATTCCATCAGCAACACTACCAATAGTCCTACTCCTAGCGTCCACGAGTGGCCTCTTAAGCCCCGCGAGCCCTGGGCAATGTGGTCACTGGCATATTACCATCAGTGCCATAGCAGATAGGAGAGGATGAATGTGCGAGTGTCCGGCGCCATAAAACCGGACCCCCCCGGCTAAGGGAGGGTGACCCCTACAGAAACACCTATCAGGGAAGGCAACGGGAAACCACCCTGATTATCATTCCCAGGATATCACTATGGAGAGAAAACCAATAACCACGGCCCCTAGTCCCGGGCAGCCCTTCAGTGGGCAGGGGGTGCGAAGAATCTCCCGGCTCAATATAGTGAAATCAGAAATTAGAATAGGAAGCTGGAATGTTAGAAGTTTGTATGCCGATGGCAAATTGGACAATGCAGTGAAGGAGATGAATAGACTGAAATTGGACCTTCTTGGCATAAGTGAATTGCGATGGACAGGCTCAGGAATGTATAGACACGAAAATGGAGTCCTATACTACTCCGGCTGCGACCCCCAAGATAGATCTCGTCCAAATGGAGTTGCTGTATTTGTGAAAAAGGAGTTTACCAAATATGTAAAAAAATTTGTAGCCATCTCTGACAGAATCGTGTTACTCCAACTCTCAGGCCAGCCGTTTAACGTGAACATTGTACAAGTATATGCACCAACTGCTGAGCCCAGATATGATGACGACGTTGAGAGATTCTACGAATCTCTCACCAATACACTTAATAGTTTGAAGTCGAATGAAATCAAAGTAGTTATGGGAGACTTCAACGCTAAAATAGGAAGGGGAAGATGTACGCACATTGTTGGTGATTATGGCCTTGGTCAAAGAAACCAGAGAGGTGATAGGCTCTATGAATTCTGTCAAGAGAGAGATATGATCATTACCAATACATGGTTCAAGCTACCAAAAAGAAGATTATACACGTGGAAATCCCCTCAGGATGGTGTATCGAATAACATAGTGAGGAATCAGATAGATTACATTCTTATAGACAATAGATTCAGAAATTGCATAAAAAGAGTATCAACATATCCAGGCGCAGACATAGGGTCTGACCACAATCCCCTTGTAACAGATATGTGCCTAAGGCTCAAAACCTTGGTCAAGCAGAAGACCTCAAAAAAGATTGATCTCAGTAAGTTGGATTGTCCTTCTTTTAAAAATGTGTTTGCAAGGGATCTTAACAATGAATTGAGTCAAACTGCACATAATTACAATGACATGACTGTGGAAGACCAGTGGAAGTGTCTGAAAGAACAAATAAACAGTGTATGTAAAAACAAGTTGGTGTCCAACATTGTACCAAGAAGACAAATCTGGATGACGGACCATATTCTGGAACTCATGGAGGAGAGAAGATTACTGAAAAACAATCCTACGGGATATAAAAATTTACAACGTACCATCAGAAGAGAAATTAGAGAGGCTAAGGAAGAGTGGATGAAACGAGAATGTGAAGAATTGGAAGCTCTAGATCGACAGCATAACTCTTTCGAGGTCCACAAGAAACTTAAGGAGATGTCAAACAGAACGAAAAGATCAGCGCCTAGTTGCTTGGTCGACAACAATAACAAACTTATATTAGACGAGGAAGACATCCTTAAGGCCTGGGAAGATTATATTCGAAACCTTTTTGACGATCAGAGACCTGATACTGGAAATGGAAATGGTGAACCCCAAGAGGGACCACCAATTTTACGATCAGAGTTACTTCACGCAATAAAAACATCTAAAAATAGGAAAGCCTGTGGCCCAGACGAAATTCCTGTGAAGATAGTGAAGCTCATTGATGGGGAAAATGTGGATCGTCTCCTGAGGCTGTTCAATGAGATTTACGACACAGGGGTAATCCCCCACGATTGGTTAAAATCAACTTTTATAACTCTACCCAAAAAACAGCACCCCAAGAAATGCAGCGATTACCGTTTGATAAGCCTGATGAGTCACGTGCTGAAACTGTTCCTTAAAATTATCCATGCTCGAATAAGGAACAAATGCGAACAAGATCTCGACAAAACCCAATTTGGTTTCAGAAATGCTTTTGGAACGAGAGAAGCATTAATGGCAGTGAACATCCTCCTGCAAAAATGTCGAGACCAACGGAAAGATGTGTTCGCCTGTTTCATTGACTATGAGAAGGCATTCGATAGAGTCAAACACACTGAATTAATGAAAATGTTGGAGGAGTGTAACGTGGATGATAAGGATAGAAACTTTATCAAAAATCTTTATCAATTCCAGACGGCTGAAATTAAAGTCGGTAACGCCCGCTCGGAGGAGATTGAAATTAGAAGAGGCGTACGTCAGGGATGCATATTGTCACCATTGCTCTTTAACATGTACTCTAACTATGTCTTTAAGAAAGCCCTAGAAAACACGACAAGGGGAGTGAAGATCAATGGCGAATATATCAATAATATAAGATATGCCGATGATACTGTCATTCTGGCTGATAACATCGCAGATCTTCAGGAACTCCTCATAAGCATTAATAATGCAGGAGAAGAATTAGGCCTGAACATTAATAAAAAAAAGACAAAATGGATGGCATTTAGCAGGACCGATTACTCCCATGTAACATTGAGACTTGGCGGTGAATCTTTGGAAAGGGTGGAACAGTTTAAATACCTGGGCAGTATGATTACAGCTTCTGTGGACCCAGATGTGGAGGTGAAGTGTAGGATCGAAGCAGCCCGTAGTTCATTCAACAAAATGAGATCAATATTCTGCAATGATAACTTGAATTTGAAACTAAGGCAGAGAATGTTGAGGTGCTACGTCTGGTCTGTACTATTGTATGGCGCAGAGACTTGGACCCTGAAAGTGCATACTATGAATAGGTTAGAAGCATTCGAAATGTGGTTGCACAGGAGAATGCTTCGCATACCATGGACAGATCTGGTCAGTAATTCGGTGGTTTTGAGGAGAGCTGACTGCAGTAGACAGCTGCTGAAAGATGTTAAGGTCCGTAAGATCTCATATCTGGGTCACATTCTGCGTGGAGATAAATATAGTGTACTCCAATTAATACTCATGGGGAAAATCGAGGGACATCGTGGTCCAGGTAGAAGGCAAACGTCTTGGCTGCGAAATATAAGAGACTGGACCGGAATGAGACGTGTGGAGGAGCTGTTCCGGGTCGCGCAAGACAGAGAAGCCTTCGCCAGAGTGATTGCCAACGTCGGGGGGACCTGACAGGGCACATCAAGAAGAAGAAAGAAATAAAAGTAGTGGTGTGAGATATCAATTCGTAATAGTTTCCAATGAATTATTTCTCTTGAAATATTTGTGATCGATGGGGATACTGTTACCAAAATGAATTTTCAAAATAACAAGAACATCAATAAATTCTCCAATTGCGCATGCATTCGTATATCAATAAACTGTAAAACAAACAATGGCGCCATAAAAAGTATATAACCCTTATGATAAAATTACAATATTTATTGCACTGCATCTCTTACTTCCGACGGTCATGTATACCTGTTGTAGAGCCTTAGCCTCCCGTACAACATTTCGGTTGACTATTCAAACATATGCACGTGTCTCCAGTCCACTACGTCGAGTCTTCTGAGGTATGGGAGATATTATCTTTGATCCGCAGTCTTGGTCTGCCTAGTAAGTTCTCCTATACTGCTTCAATTTTGGTGACTGTTCTTCAGAAGATCGATGAACGTGTCCAATCCACTTGTAATAAGTGGATATCTTACAAGCCTGCAGATTTCCGCATCCCTATTAATTTAATTTAATCCCTACTAATGTCAGTGAATCATGAAAGCACATTCATTATTTCGTTTGTCTCAATCTCGTAACCATATTCTACAGGAAACAAAATTGTAGAAAATTTTCACATTCTAAGTAAGAAAGAAAACCCGTTCCAAATACGCATAACAATCGAATAATTTTCAACACTATTTGAAAAAAAACTTTTTAATCATTTATTGATGTACACATAGAATTTTCATATTTTTTCTCAGAATATAACATAATCATCCTCACATTTGCCCATTTATTTGGCGTCTGCGTAACGAGTTGCCTCTCTCCATCGTGTTCTGTCCAGGAGTCAGGTTCAGGTCACTCGCGTCTTTGTTAATCCTATTCTTTCATCGCTGCTTTGAGCGATTTCTTTTTCTATTTCCAGGGAACTCCGTTCTTAGTGGCTCGTTTCTTACATATTCAGTTGGTTTCTTTTGCATGCCCATACTATTGAAGTTAAACCTCTCTTAATTTAAGTGATATCTAAACAATTTTTTGCGTATCTCATATTTTTATGTATTCTTTATACAAAAATGTATATTTGTGTTATAGTTATACTTTTTACTTATAAATGACGTAATGACAGAAGGTATTACGCCTGTATTTTAACCCAGGCGTTACAGATTCGATTCCTGTTGTATCCTATTTCCTTAAAAAGTGGGTTCCACTTTAGTTTTCCCTTAAAATATCTTTAACGTATTTCTGTTTATTTGAAAGAGATAACCACATAGTAATAAAACGGAATGTACAACGAAAGTCTAATACAATGCGTACTCTACATTTTTTTGAAAATAACTCCATAGTAAAAGGTAGATAAATCATATTCCGTTGTATACTTCCGTATGAATTCCGTATGAAGTAGCGAGTCCGATTCCCGATTCCAGATTCCCGATTCCCGCCCCGCGGTAATCCAGATTTTTTCAATAAAGTGTTCCAGTCTGGTTTCCACTAGAGGCTTGTTTAACATGTTTTTTTGGTTTGTCGGAAGAGATTGTCACATGTCAATTAACCCGCTAGGTTGTACTATATAAAGCGAATCTGTGGCATAATATAATAATATAAAGTAAATAAGTTCATCTCAGAAAAGAAAAAAACTTTAAAAAACTAGAGCTAGCGAGATAAAATAGCCTCTTGGAAACATCTGTTCCATGAAGTTTTTTCTCTCTCTCATTACGATGTGCGGCTTATGGATAAGATAAATTGTATCTCAAAATCTATTGTTGACTCCGCGGAGAGTTGCAGGCTGTTAAATGGATCCAGTCTTCCGAGAAATGAGTTCGCAAATCACCTTTCATGCTATTATACCCTGTCTTATCAATTAGTATACCATGTCATTTCCAAATAGCTGTTCTTTCAGAACACACAAATAATAATAATAATAATAATATAAATAAGATCATTTGTACAGCAGTGGTGTTTTATTGTGACCCTGTGCTATATTATTGAATGTATAAATGTGGAAAAAGGTCTGAAAGTACGATGTAATAACCAGAATGTCAATAATGAATTATAATTTATAATCCACCAGACCATTACACTGGCAATGATATCTCCAATATTTGGACAGATATGATGATCAAAGTAATGTTATACGTGTGAATATGTATAAATTATTGATGGTCAACTTATAGATGTGTTCAATGTAACAATACCTACAAATTAACAAGGACATCTTTAACGTAATTAACATGAACAAATGTTAAATAAATTTATTAACCTTTGTACATCGATTTTTTTTATCTCTTAATCGATACCTTTGGAAGAATAATCAACAGCCTACTTCTACATGGTGATTTACACAGTTATTCAAATCCTTCGGTTTGATTTTTTAACTATAAACGACTGTAATACATAGCGTAACATGATGATATGCGTAACTTTCAATTTCATTATGGGTTCGATTCCTGTTGGAACCCAATTCATTTTAATGAGTATTTTAGACTAGTTTTCCTTCAAGGCCTTTTTAACATATTTCTGGTTGATCAAAAGAGATTGCCGCATTGCAATAAGCCCACCAGATTGTATTTTATACAACGAAAGCTTAATATAATTACAAAAAGAAATTGGAAAAAAAATATTTTGAGGATCTTTCGATATTCAACATAACTTTCTTTTCATCCTGGGAAAAAAAATTCAGAACGTAATTGTAATTTTTCATCGAGCAAAAAGCTTCGATAACTTTGGAATAAAGGATGTGATGTTTTTTACTGTATAAAATGCACGTAAAACAAAGGGTATCCAGTACTCACGCTCATAAGGCCATAGCATATGGTAATTCAGTCCACGCAGTGAGCACAATACAAGTACGAGTAGGTAGATACTTATAATTGAGGACCTATTTCATAAGAAGCAGCAATAACTAGACTTAAGGACTTGGAACTATCTGGCGGCTATTTAAAGTAATAGCGCACCATTATACAATCTCGATTTGAAATTCCCATCATTTTTGTTTATAAATATCTTAGCACATAATGCTATTCGATCTGATAAATCGAAATTTAATGTATGCAAAATATGATAGGGTGTACACTCCTCAAGGATTGCATCTTTTTTCATAAGAATTACTTTCTGTTCTCACGCCAACGTTTCAATTCTGATGGGTACAAGAAGCTTTAATTGTTGCAATTTTCTTTTTTCATAATTCATTTTTATTTTACATGTTGCGTTCTTTTTAGAAACTAATCAAAATCATTGTAAAATATAAAATTCTTCAGTAAATTAATATTACTTGCGTAGTATTTCATTATCCAGTTCTTATACCTACAAATCATTTTCACACTTAAGAATATTGTACGTATACTCGTATACGAGTACATACATATTCGTTCGTACCATTGCGCTGTTTCCCTGTTTTATCACAACATATATTTCGCCTCCTCGACATCCATACAGTTCCTACGATTTATCTGATATTTTAAATTTCCTTCTTTCAAAATATATTCATTTGATCTAATCACATCCCTTTCACTAACATTTGGGCTGTACTCGTATATTAGTTTTGTTAGTCTTTCTTCATTCATTCATTCTTCGTGCGAAACTTCTTCTTCGTCCTACCTAATACATCAGTTTTAAGTTCACAAAAGAACGTAACAAAATTTAAAAATGTAACAAAACTTAATAATCTACAATTTATGCATATTTCGATATGCGATTATCAAATATTTTCCTCTTCGGCATACAAAAATAAAATAAAAGCATCAAACGAAGACTGGAAAGCGTTTTAAGTACACATATAGTGATTGTTTCAAAAGTTACTTTTTTACCTGATTAAAAATGTTCATTTAAGGCAATTCGTTAATAATACAGCCGTTACATTGTTCGAAAAATTACAAATCAATTTCACTTGAAACTGTTTACTTTTGACATGAAAGTTTGCGAAATGACAATAAAAGTAAAATAGTGATCTTAATCCGGTAATTATCTCAAATGATTCATTATATTATATTTATTGAAATCATTCAGTAAAGCTTTTGAATTCTTGTATTTTTGCCGTTCACCCATCAAGAGTATTCTTCGGCATTATACAGCCATAAAATAATACAATATTAATATATGTAATATTTGAAAATTTAACACTTATAAATAAACATCAATAAATTGTTTTCATATATTTAACCACTTTAACATGAAATAATGAACTAAGATAGTTGGCGTATGGTATGTACCATACACCAAAGTAAAATATTAATTGAGATATAAGAATAGTTCATTTTTTTGTAAAAACTAATTTAAGGAAAATATTTCAGTCAAATATATGTTATTAAATTTAAAACAGAAAAATATTGTTATATGTTGTAATTATTTATTCTTAAAAAAATGTAAAATAAGTTTACAGATTGTAATATAAATCAGGAAAAGAGTCGCAACTGTAATTGGGAAAATGTGATTCAAATCCTCCCTGAGTCCATATTCTCATGAAGAAAAAATCAAAAAGATTTAGCACCAGATTTAGTAATTTGATATAAGGCCTTTTCAATACTTTTTAGAAAAAAAATTGAAAAGTGCAAAGCCTTAAAATATTAACTTGTCAATTTTTAAGCAAAGTACTTTTATAGTATGAAAGAACATGTTTCACTAATATTTTGTTCATTTTGCTTTAACGATTCTCACTACACAGAAATATATCGACGATTTATGTGAAAACTTGAACATCTGCATACAAGCATAGACGAGAATTTTTGTAAGTCTATTTTATATGGATAAATTATGATATGTTTATTAAAAATGTTCCACTTTAATATGTATAGTCTTGCCAGATTAAATTGAACGTCCCGATGAGAAACGGTTCCAAGATGACCGGAGAGGCTTAATTTAAACAAGCAATACTAGGCAGTTTGAAAACGAATGTTTTTATCACTTCGCAGTGGTCTTTAAAAATATGTCAAGTCACTACACACCATTAGCTTAACAAAATCAGATATCAAATTTTTTTTAATGTGAAACCAGGTGGAATACGCTGGAAACAAAACATAGGAACAAAAATTAGACAGATGTCGTAAAAATTAGACTGACAAATTAATAAACAGATTTTATATAAAATAATTAATGTAAACGGCTACCTATTCTCGTATGCTTTAAGAATCGTTCAATAATGATTATGGAGTCGAGACCACTGAGATTTGAGCAAATGTGTGGCTACGGATCACCAGTTTGAAATAACATAGCAGCTCGATATAACAATGTTTATGTTTATAAAGCAACACGGCGCTCGGCATCCAGCGCTGAAGTGTATCGGTCACCCCTCCTACTGCCGGCCCGCCGCCGCACACCCCAGGATGATTATCAACTATTTCATATTAGCCCTAAGACACGATGTGCTGCGCCGATAACGAAGAAAGTACAATTTAATATTTTTTTGATAATTGAATTCCACAAAATAAACTATCTTGAGAATTTCTGAAATGTTGCTTGACTTTTCTGAACTCTTTAGTATGAAATGTACGGTTCTGTACTACGGTTCTGCAATTGTCTCAACTTTAGTATGAAACGTACCAAATGTTACGGTTCTGCAATAGTCTCAACTTTGGATTATGAGGGTAGTCAAAGAATATCAGATTTTGTTAAAATTGAGGAACTTTGGCATTACCTAAGGAATACCGTACTTACATAAACTACCGAATAAGTAGTAATAAAAGGACTATTTATATAGCACCATTTACAGAGCAGGATCTCCTCAAGGGCTCTTTAACTCGGAAAACAAATCCTCTATTTCAGAAATATCATAATAAAATAAGTCGATTGCAAGGATAGAACAACGGCAGCTGCGGCCATATTGGCGAAACCACCTAATTTAATACATATGATATATACCATCACAACATTTCTCTGTCAGGGTAGACGAAGGCTCGACACATAACCTTTGTCTCCTCTACATCCTTTCATCTTCTCGAAAAAATTAAAATATTCCTAGTACGAGTACCTAAGGAACACTTTTTGATAATACTCATATATAATTGAAATCTAAATATTTGACAACTTATTGAAAGGAAATGTAAAAGTAATTTAGGTTGAAACACAGAACCTGAAGGTTTTATATGGATAACCCTCCACGTTCTTCCCGAGACATGATTTTTTTCCTGAAAGGCGTAATTATTATCTTCACCGGAAGTCTCTCGATTCTATTGACACAGTTTACTTTTTGTGTTTCTTAATAAGTCGAACTGCAGATTCCGGGACATACTCTTCAACAAAACGCAGATGTAGTTAGTCGCTGGTCCGAAGCTGCTTATTTGGTCTTATCTTCCTATAAAAGATACAATAATATAAAATGTTTCAATATTCCCAACTATCCAGTATTGAAGCCGTTAATTACATTTTGTATATTTGTACCTCATTGTTCCCTCAGTTTTGTTTTTTTTGTAGGTATTGAATGAATAACGCTTTCATTGTATACAGTACAATCTGGCGGGTTTATAGAATCTGGCAATCTCTTCCAACCAACCAGCAAGATGTTATAGAGGCCTTAAGTGAAAGGCAGACTGGAACCGTTTTTTAAAAATCAGTACCAACGGGAATCGAATCCGCTACTTCGTGTTTGAAGACAGGCGTCTAACTAACTAGGCCAAGGAGATCGTTTTGGAAATACGCGAAAGTGTTTTACTATATATTTCACAAATTTGCAATGAAGGTAAAAAAAATAATAAATGAACATGTATTTTTCCAGAATCAATGAAAAATTGACAATCTCCGCTGCCTAGTTGGTAAGATGTCAGTATTCGACCCCTGGGGGGGGGGGGTAAGGGGGGGAAGAACGATACCCGTTGGTATCCAATTTACTTCTATAGGATGTCTGTCTGGTTTTCACTTAAGGACTGTGAAACATTCTTTTGGCTGGTTGAAAGAGATTGTCACGTAGTAATGAGTCCCCCAGGTTGCATTGTATACCACGATACTGAAGTAGACTAAAAGGTTGACATTGAGTCTAAAAGAATTTTCAGTTTTTTTTAAGTTTAGGTTTTTTTTCTTTGAAACTCTCGTGTGAAATTGTCAAGTTATTCACAATCTACGTGACTAATGTTATTGATTTTTTGTCGCGTATGATTTGTATGAGCATCCAATGCGACAAAATAATAATTCTCCCCGTACATCCACGATGTCAGATTTATCTGCTTCTAGGAATCGAAGCAAACACCTCTTCTACTTCTAAAGAATAACCAGCATATTTTATTTGTACAGTCATTTCAAGTTTGTTAATATTTCAAAACATTTTATTTTAGAAACCACGTTTTTTTTTTTATTTTCAAGAAAGAGAAAAATAATCAACACTTTCAATACGCATTAAGAAAAATATCTTATAAATCACATTTAGCTGATAACTAAACCTTATCTATTAAATAACAAAATAAGAGCGCTTTGCGAATTCGTGTTAGGTATCTTCTCAGCGCCGATTTAACACTGAATTATCAATAAAATCAAACTAAATTTAAAAACTACTTGAAAATTTCTACTCAAAATTTATTTGAAAAATACTGTTAAAGTAAAGTTTAAAAATGTATTGATGATTGAAAAATGTATTGATGATTAAAAAATGTATTGATGATTGAAAAAAAACCACAATATATTACAATGACCAATGACCAGTGTCTTATTTTAGTTTGTTGATGTTTTCACAGACTAAAGATAAAAAAATACGTCAATGGAAGAAATTCTAGTGGTTGGTTGTTTGTAATGGGAGTTATACAATTGGTAAGTGAACCTTAGAACAAGGTTTTTATATAGTTTTATTTAAATTATTGAACTGCAGTTTTATATATTTCTTCATTATCTTATTTTATATGACATAAAACAAGAGGTAAATCTTTGAAGTGTAATCAGATGCTTCAAACAATCTAAGAATCATTGTTTTTCTTAATTTTTACATCCACTTTGCACGGATTTCTCCTGTTACGCGAGAGGATCTGCATCTGCTTCTAGTTAGCTTATTCGTAAGGAAGAATATTAGCCAGGATTCTTCTCATACTCCTAGACGGTGCCGAGATAAATAAACAAATCAGTACCAACAATCCACAGTGTCATTCAGTTGGTTCAATATAATTCTATACCACGCATGGCTGAATGTTTAGCCACGATACTCCTTCTGTAAGTTGGTTTGGTATGCAGAACAGAGGGTGATTCCTCGCACCGCTATATTAATTAGGGACATACGAGTACATATACACTTAGTGTTTGTAGTATCGCGGGATAGTTAAAGCAACCTTAAAAAACCTTTAGTAGGAATATATATTTTAAATTAAATTGATTATATTGACTCTTATTGGTTGTAACAGTGATTGCACTAATCATTAGGGTGAGCGGTTTGCCCATGAAAAACAAGAGGTACGAAATATTTGTGTAAATGGTTTTCAAAACTAATTTTTGTTTTCATTTGTGCGGTGTTATATTAAAAAAATCACAAACTCATCTTAACATATGATAATAATTAACTTAACATGTTGTTCATGGTATTAATAGAGTCTTACCAATTATGTTTATTTTCCAACCGTGTTTGTCTTTGATGTTTTTGCGAAATAAGAAGATAACCAATTATTTTTATACTAAAAACATATCATTCACCTGTTAATAAAAAATCAATGATGATAATTTGATATCTATGATCTATTATATTTTTTTATTTTTTGTAACTTGTGGAATGCAAATGTATCAAAGACGGAGGGATAAATACATTAGAAACGAGTAATGTGAATGTTGTTAGTAATTTGAAGAAAAGTGCGTGAAAATGGTATAGACATGTGGATATCATGTATATAGAAAGAATGGTATAGACATGTGGATATAATGTACATGGAAAGAATGGTATAGACACGTGGATATAATGATATAATGTATATAGAAATAATGACTAAATGGTATAGACATGTGGATATAATGTAACATATATGGAAAGAATGGTATAGACATGTGGATATAATGTATATAGAAAGAATGACTAAATGGTACAGACATGTGGATATAATGTATATAGAAAAAATGACTAAATGGTATAGACATGTGGATATAATGTATGTTATATAGAAATAATTACTAAATGGTACAGACATGTGGATATAATGTATATAGAAAAATGACTAAATAGTATAGACATGTGGATATAATGTATATAGAAAGAATTACTCAATGGTATAGACATGTGGACATAATGTATGTAGAAAGAATGACTAAATGAGTATACAATAAATATATAAAGTCGATTTCTGTGTCGTCAGATGTGTGCCGTATGCGTGTAAGAAAGGCCGTGGAAAAAGTGGCTGGATCAAGTAGACCGAAGTTTGTATAATAAAGATAAAGACCACACATGAGGGTAAATACAGTTCGAGGTATATTTTTAATAGAATCAATTCGACGACGATTTAACTACGAATTCATCGGCGCATATACATGTACGAGTGATTATAAAAATCAAATACTCATCGAAAAATTGACGGTACAAATTAGATATGTATTGGTGTATTGTTTGGCGAACGAGGCACGTCACTCGGTTGGGAGGAGTACCATCACCATCACCCAGACAATTATATTCGAGATAAGTTAAAACTAAAATCATCCAAAAGCAAATACGATGCTTTGGAATTGTTCTTTTACATTTTGGACATGAGTTAGTGATATATGAAATTAAAGGAAAAGAACATTTCATAAACATATCAAAACACAGTTCTCTCAAAAAAATAATTTCCTTTATAATTCAAAGCAGTGGCAATATTACACTTATAAACAAAACAAGAAATATAACGGAAAAAAGAGTACAAAAAATGACTAAATCACTTTTGAATTGCTTATCGAAACACATTATCTAAAATTTAAACATAACATATGTTACATTGAGATTTGTTATTAGTTTTTCTGAAGATGTTTTAATTCGTTGTGATTAATCATATCTTCGATAAAAAATATAATACTAGCACTTGAATATTTATCTTAATTTATATTAAATTGGTCCATTAAAACGCCGTACTTGCCAAATCATAATTATTTTATGTCGGATTTATTTACCCACCATAGTTTATCATAACTCAGATAATTAAACCATGGTTGTATTTTACTGTGTTACACATTCGTTATATAGAGTTCAACCTGGCGGGTTAACTGCAAATTTTACAAAACAACTAGAAATATATTAAAGAATAAAAGTAATGCCATAAGTAAAAATCTTTCGGTAGCCTAGTTGAAAATACGCCTATCTTCCTGCCCGGGGATTGTGGGTTCAATGCCCATTTGCACTCAGATCTTTAAAAAAATGGTTCTAATCTGGTTTTCATTTTAGGCTTGGTAATAAACATTTTCGAACACCTTTCTGGTTGGTTGCAAGATATTTTCAGATGATAATAAACCTGCCAGGTTTTACTGTACAACTAAAATCTAATACAAAACAAATTAAGACTGACCAAAAACGATTTCTTTAATTAAGTTAAAAATTCCATTCAAATAACTAATAAAACAAAATTTTGTAAAATGAACACCAATAAAATAATAAGTACAGTTTTCAGAATGCAATTGTATTGTAATAGATTTTTGTTGTATATAGTACAACCTGGACGGTTTATTGCCATGCTCTTCAATATTTTATACTAAAAACTATTTATATAAGGCACCAACAAATTCGTGATGTAGTCTTCCTAAGTAGTATTTTTGATTATGGTTTGAAAGAACGGCTAGTTGGTGGTGCGGTTAAAACAATGACTGGCAAAATCCACGGTACCGGGTCGCATCCCGCTGTGGCACATTATCCTGCAGCCTCCCGACCTCGGACCCATACCGCTCCAGTCCGCCACGGCCCAGCTCCAGTGCTCCAGTGCTCAGTGCCAAGCCCGTCAGCATCTACCATAGACAAGTGCCGCACTGCTGCGCCTCTTGTGTCTGACATCGGTTTGATTGCTTCTCAATGCGGAAAGATATCAAGCAATGTACCTATACCTATATTATTGTACTATTATCTATCGGGTGCCTGAGCAAATCTCTCGATTATCATGGGATCGGTGAAGAAACATTACTATGAAAACAAGGAAGTAAAAAATATTTCCTACCTCATTTTGAGTGATATTCTTCTTCTGAATGATTATGTGATCAGCTTGTGTATTTATAAATATCCTTTCCTGGTGTGTTGAATTCTAAAAGTATTTCCATTTTTGTAACGTTTGCTAGGGGTCGACTGCGCCATTGGGTGAACTAATTATTCTAAGAAATACAAAAAATATAATATTAAATGGAATATGAATAACTTTTGACATTCTGTAAAATTGAGTATTTTTATGGGTAGTTTTGTTTCCATTTTGCTAAAGAGCATATACTCGTATATATGTTTTAAAAGAATATATATGACCGAAATCATTAGTACCCCCGAATACTAGAGGGAAAAATGCTAGTGTCATTTGAAGGGACAAGGACAGTGCGGGGATTGAACCAGCGACCTTTCGTACGAAAGTTCAGCGCGTTACCACGAGGGCATGCACTTGAAAACGTATGGAGATCTCTCGAATCACCTACGTGGTAAAGAAATCCATTTTTCTAACAGGGTTCAGCTAACGGTTTGATTCCCGATAGTACATAAAAAAAGTTTTTCTGATAATATTACTGATACAAGATAGAGGTGACTAAGTATTTTTGTCTCTTCACGTTCGGTAGTATCGCAAACATAGACGATGATGAACTATGAGTAACGTGTCTTCTCTAGAGGTTTTAAAACTTAAGAGTGAATAAATGAATTAGCTCACAAGAATTTTTCTCAGTCACCATATTTAATATATCCACAAAATCAATTTGGATATGTTGATGGGTGCCATAAGAATAAATAGGTGGTCGCGCAACACTGTTTAAGATTCCCTTCAGATTGCCGCCAGATCAAACAGAGCCTATCTTTTTCTGATGATTGTATCTGTGGTGTCATCGTATGATCACACGATCACACGCCAGCATTGTCTGCCAACAGGCCCTGGAGACCACAAGAAGAGCGACATCGCCATCCGTGGCACATGTTCATTCTTCTGTAACCTATTGTGATTTATGCTACTTACTACATGCTCAACATGTGCTATAATCAGTTTATTTTATATAAATAAGAAATATTTAAAAAATAACATTATTTGCCAATTCTTAATTCGAAAATATTTGTCAGTGAAACCAAATTCTGAAAAAAGTGTCTCGCATTGAGACACCATTCTTTTTCAAGGCACTATAACATGTTTTATACTATTTTTCTATTTATACTCTATTATACACTATTTATTTATTTTTAAAATTTCGTGTAAATAAATATCTCTGATGGATTTATTGCTTTAAAGAAATTTCTTCCAATCAACCAGCTTTTGTTTCAAAAGTGTTAACGGTTTCCATGACCGTGTCTTAACCTTAATAAATTAATATAATATTAGAGTATCTGTAACAAAATTTAAAGAAAAAAACAATTATACTCAAGGAAAACAGGGATATGGATGTGAATTGTGTAGGTGTTAGGGAAGAAGGGTATTTTGAGATAAATAATGTTTATTAGTTTTTTTAAAATTCAGCTAGGAAGAATAAAAAAAAAACTAATAAACCAACCGTTTCGAAGTCGCGTTGGGATACAAATGATTATGTCATCACAAGGTTGGATTATTATCATAGTTTATTTTAAAAATTCAAAAATCTGGAAATAAATTTAAAGAAAATACTTGACTTAATTTACTGTAAGAGGAAAAATATTTTCTTAAAAATCGTACGGTCTTTACAAGTAGATAATTATTTATAAAAAATGATATAAGAATTGAAAAGAGTTTGTTCGTCAGCATTGCGTTTGTCTAATTTCTATATTTTAATAGTTGACTTAACAACTGTCTTTCAAACCGGAAGTCACATATTCGATTCCCTCTCGTACTCATCTTTTAAAAAGGATTTTAGTTTTACTTTTAACACGCTATTTGATGTTTAAGAGATACTGCCAAATGGCAATAAACCCGTCAGATTGTACTGTATACAACGAAAGTTTAATACAATTACATTAATAAAATAAAATTTGATTGTCATTGGCATTTGGTTATTCAATCACTGTGCTTGCTGTTATTATGCTTTTTTAAACTTTTATTTCAAATGATCGGTATTTGAAAACAATTTAAGCGAACACCAGAAATTGAAAAGCTTATTTGCAAACATTTATTTTGTGTAATACGAGTGCATATAAGTGTAATAAAATACAAATTTTTCTGTTCTAACTCTTTCTTTTTCTTCATAAAATTTAACGGTTAATTGACAGTTTAATCTTGTTTAGATTTATTTCACGCAAGTAGTACTCGTTTAACATCCTGTGTTAGGGAAAACATATTTTAAATAATAAAAATATAAAGATCTTAACAGAGGATATAAAATAGTCACAGTCAAGCAAGTTTTTTTGTACAAATTATCTAAAGTGAAGTAAGTAAGAAAATATAATGAATTGTGTAATTCCGTACATTTAGTGAACAGTATTTAAATAATCATTATATGTTACTTAAGAAACAGAATCAGATTATTCATTGGATGAAAATTACATAAAATATTAATGATTGAAAATTTCCACATAAACATTTGAATAATATTTATAACCAATACTCAATTAGAAAAAACTCCAATTTTAATAAACCATAATGGATTATTTTTTTTGTATACAGCTTTCGTTGCATACAGTACAACCTAGCTGGTTTACTGCCGTGTGTAAATCTCTTACAACTAATCAGAAATATATTAAAGAGGGGGGTGTAAAGCAGACTGATACCGTTTTTCGAACCCGAAGGTTGCAGATTCAATTCCTGCTGGTGCCTCTTTGTCGAAAGCCAGATGTCTTACCAACTAGGTCATGAAAGTTATCAATACTTAATTAAAAAAAAATCTTCAGGGTCAATAAATACTAATAAGTTATCTTGCGGAGAGGGAAGACTCTCCAATCCAATCAACGGAACTTCTGTAAAGCATACATCATCTTTCCTATCAGATAAGACAATTGCATGATCCTTCTCCTTCTTCTGAAGGTACAATCTCATATCCAAGATTAGCCATCATCATATTATCCTTTAGTTTTTACTACAGCTCAGATCAACTCAGTTGTTCTGCACCCAAACCATTCCTTAGGTTCTACAGCGAAGATGGGCTAAATCAGTATGGGCATTGTGCGGACTTTCTTATGACATTGACTTTTTGCAAAAGTAAAATGAAGTTGTTTGCCAGGAAGAATTAAGTTAATTTTATGTGTTTTTTTTACTTTATTGCCTTAGAGTCATCTTGAATATTTTTTTTACTGTTCACACGTCAATTTATTTTTTTAATTATTATTTTTAATCAAAAATAACTTTTGACCGTTTAAATAAGCAATGCATCTTGTGCTACTTATTTTGTGACCGAGGTATTGTAATTTGCGAAATTTCAGTTTTAAGTAAGGTCGGTCTTTTCTATACATTGAATCATTACAACATTAGTAACACGGTCCGGTCCGTTCGAGGAATCTTGAAAAGTCACCTCAAAAACCCTATGCGGTGGTTCTTATTTGTCTTCGTGCGTCCATTCTATAGAGAAAGAACAGAAGATGGTTCTCCTCTACTTGCGGGTGTATTGTTCTAATGCATCGTCTTTTTGAAGTGGGGCACATTGAAAAAGTGTTTTTTGTATTATTAAAATGAAATCATAGTGTTCTTCATCTGAGGCTATGATGTCAGACGTAGGCATTTCACTGGACATTAATTAGTTTAATTACAATACACAACTCAAACCATATCAGAAGCATCCTTAATTTAACAAACAATTAATTATCTTGTAAATGAGCAATGTCCGAAACCGCTACACGCTACACTCTAAATAGAACATATAACTTTGAGTCCAAGTATGTGGTAATGTTAATAATTACAGATTTTGTAATTTTATTATTAATTTTAAGAATGAAACACTAATTAGGGAAGGAGCAACAAAGGTTTGTTCCACATTAAACATTTATGTGGCGTAAAACTTTGAATAGTTATATCACTGCATGATTCCAAGATTATCGACATGAAACATAAATAAAAATTAAGTGTAATATCTTTCTAAGAGTCGTTTACTTTCAAGTTCTTGGGGCAGCGGAGTATGAAAGACGACAGCTCAGGGCCCATTAGAAAGTTACTTGGCAATTTTCCACAATAAAATCTAATGAATATTGCAGCGAAATAATTGGCTGGAGGATTTTGAAAACATTTTTTATTTTTAATAGCGTTATACAATAGATTTTTTTGTTTGTATAAATGACTTAAGGCGATTATCTAAAATATGTGCAACGTTGTAAAGCAAAATAACTTTTTCTTGGAGAAATACGTGTACATACATTAAAAAAATATATTTTGAATATAATATGAATATCCTAAACTACACTTAGAAATTCAAATAATTATGAAAGGTTTTCTCGAACAATATAAATAATGCTCAGTGGATTTAATTTTTGACATTTATTAAAGTTATTAAATATTATAATGTTAGATGTTAAAAAAGTTAATAATTTTGGTTCTATTTTGGGAACATGAACATTGAAATTTACATCAATTATTAAATGAAAATGACATTTTCATTTAGGTATTTTTTGCTTCTTTTTAATATGGTATTTATACTATCAAATACACATTTTAAATCAACACAATATTTAAGACAACACTATGACACAGCACAAGTGGCAAAAGCACTTCACAAGTGTTCACTTGTGAAGTGCTTTTTATTATTAAAAAATAATGATTTTAATAAAATAAATACCTTTAGACGCTCCGCTCGGACTTAGGATGCTTCGCGCAAGCTACACTTTTCAATTGCTAGCATATCCTATGGCTTGATAAGCAGTTCAGAAACTATGTTATGCTATATCCTACAAGTAATTGATTCTCTACAGGTACGAAAGAGTCGCCTCTTCTATCATATATCCATGCACCTATTCGTACAACGCATAATATTACTCGAACGTTTTACATTTCCTTCATTCAAAATATCATTCACTTAATCCAACCATACTTTCCTTGGTCTTCCTCTACCCCGCCTTCCACTCATATTTGACTAAGACTTTGAATATATGTGTATATGTGTGTATGTGTATGTATATGTACGCATATATGTATATATATATATATATATATATATATATATATATATATATATAATATATATATATATATATATATATAATATATATATATATATATATATATATATATACATATATATAAATATAATATATATATATATATATATATATATATAATATATATATATATATATATATATAATATATATATATATATATATATATATAAATATATATATATATATATATATATATATATATATATATATATATATATATATATATACATATATAAATATATATATATATATATATATATATATATATATATATATATATATATATATATATATATATATATATATATATATATATATATATATATATATATATATATATGTTTATTTTAGGTTTTCAGTTACTTCGCGAACTGTAAATATTGGATTCTGACATCAGATCTACCTGGAGATCCATCAGCAGCTTCCTTACAGCATTTTTTATTTTTTGGCCTGGATGACTCTTTAGTAACATACTTCTCTGTTTTGGATATACAGGAGACGGTAATATATCCAAAACAGAGAACTATGTTACTAAAGAGTCATCCAGTTTTGTATTTTTCAATGTAATTGGGTTAAGCCTGTATTGAGAAAATAAATAAATAAATTTGCACTGCATTCGTTCTACATGTCTAAACCATCTATCTCATACTGCTCTTCTTGGTCTTACTTAATACACTAACATTAAGTTCACATTCATCCCTAATCGCTTCTTTACGTATTCTGTCATACATTGTCACTCCATATATTATTTGCAGTACCCGCTACAGCCTTTATTCGCCTCCTATTTGCAGTACCCGCTACAGCATTTATTCGCCTCCTTTCAATATTTTTTTACTTCTACGTTTCATTTCCATGTTGGTACTAAAATATTCTTGTGGACCATCATCTTGGCAGATTTTAATAATATGATTATATTAGGTTCAAATGTATTATTAACATAACATATCGTCGTATATGATAATTATTGCTATATATAATAGAAGTGGAAACCGACATTGCTTCAAGTTAGACATTCGATTTACGACAGTAATCTGATACTTCGTAGGGTGCACATTTGTATGTTATTTCTTGGTTAAGTTTGGGACTGAAAAAGAAAAAAAAAATTATATATGAAGATTTTTAGTTGTTTATAATATTTTTCAAACAATAAATCATTCTAACTTAATATATTTCCAAGCAACCATCACATTTCAACGTGGGGTCTGACTTTCAAACCTTTCTTAACACTCGTATTATAAATATATTTAAATTTTTAAGAAATCCCTTATCGAGTATGTCTCTAAATGAATTAAATATTGATAAGTGAAAAAACTCTTGGAAATGAAAAAAACTTCTTCGTTGCGGTATATATTATCATAATTGCACTGCTCTTAATTTAATCGGTTCCTGGTGTTTCTCATAATTAATCTTTTTCCCCCTCCTTTTTTATACGTAAATTATTTCATCTAGCACAAATAAATATATGTACTCACAAATAATATTATTGCTTTTTTTATGAAAAGTATATATTTTTATATTTTCTATGAAAGGTCATGGCAGTTAATAAAATATTTTTTCAACTGCATACTTATATTTTGAACTTAAAATAAAAATTAGGCATTGGAATAAAAATTATATATCATTAAGATCAAAAATAAGTTACCATTTGTCATATTTATTTGCAACGATATTTATTTTTATTGGAACTATATGTAGTTATATGAGAATTCTATAATCGTCAACATCATTACGCTATATCCCTATTGGGGTAGATAGACAGAACAGACCACCGTTCATTCTATCGTGCCATACGTATTTCGCTTTCGCAACATCCATACACCTCGTCATGCATACTTTTCTATCAGAATTTGATCCATTTGGCCGTTTTTTATAACCAAGTATATATGCATCTGAAATAACGATTTGAGTTGTGTACGATCTTGTTAGATTATGACAAAGCTTAGTTCGAGGTTCTGTCTTGAATATTTTTTTATATTATTATATATTTTTTTTATTATTGTCGAATTAATTACTTCGCGGAATCCGATATAAACATATAGTTGATGGAACAATAAAAACACAGTTCATTGTTCTAAGTATTTCAATATCCCTTTTTAAAATATAATAATTAAAAAAAATCCAATTAACAAATCTAAGAATGTCATAATTTTATTTTTTCAAAAACACGAAAATGTTCCAATTTAAATTATGACAACTTTCAATGTTTTTAATCACGCACTCGTAAGCATTGAATTCATTTTACGCGCAGTGACTTTTACATCTGATTATAACATCTTTGTAAACGTCACCGAATACAGCACATCGTAAATTAGACAGAAATTTGTATGAATTTATGCGGAAATTATATCAGAGGAATAACATCAGACGTATTTCACACCTCAAATTAGTGAATCGTTCATTATGTTCATCTATCTTTGGTCAGAATGTCTACTGCAAGCCTTGACTGTGACGTGAATCCATATAACGAGTGAAATTTATGAATTGGACTGCAAAGTTTCCAATTCAATTTAATCTTTTTTTTTAAATTATATTGGACTCATTAAATTGATTCATTTCGTAAGTGCCATTTAATAATTACAATAATACAATCAACTTGTTTTTCCTATCTAAACTCCACAAATCAAGTACAAAAATGTAATTAATTTTATGAAATTGAGTTTATATCTTAACGTTTTGGTTTCTTTACCTCAAATCAGGTGAACACGAATAATTTTTTGTGTACTATATTTCCTTGAAAAGTTAATATTTTTTGCTAGTTTATTAAAAAAACCTTTATCGCAATGGAAAGTCGGTTTTATTATTTGCAAATCGATTCAGTTTCAGTTCGATTCATAATGAAAAAGTTAAAACATTAAATTCATCGAAAATAATTTAATAATAATTAGGCAGCATGCAAAAAATAAAGTGAAGTAATTGAACTGCGAGATATTTTTATTGAGATTAGATATATTGACGACCCCCGTAGCCTAATTGGTAAGACGCTTGCCTCCCAGTCTGTAGGTTGCGGGTTTGATTCCACTCACTACAATTTTTAAAAATAGTTCCAGTCAAATTTTCACTCTTCAGCACATTTTAAATTGTTTTTCAGAGATTTCCTGAACAAATCCGCCATATTATACAATGGAAATGTAACACAAAACATTAAAAAAAAAAAAAAAGGAAAGTATAATAAAAATGTTCCTGATTTAAATATGCAAGTGCGACTTAATTTAAATACTCGTACGTTTCGTTCAATGGCAGACGACGTCCGTGGCCTAGTAGGTAAGATGTTTCAATACCACGTGGGGTTTAGGGCTTAATTCTTAATGGTATCCAAAATTTAAAAATTGTGATAAAACAGTTCGTTCGATAACAATTCTCACAAGCGCTAGACATGTGCTACAAATAAAACGTTAGCGCGATAACCAGCTCACAAAATTAACGAACTTACATTAGGGCGCAAAACCTTTCGTCCTTTGAATCTCGGGACTAGCATTGTGCTACTTGACATGTGAATACGCCCGCCTTGTCTGAAACATATAGAGTCACACGGGTCAGGTGGATGCGGCCTAAAACGAGACATGCCGTCTGATCATGGGTTGCCTTAAACTAGCCGAACTTAATAAGGTGCACGTCCTTGCCAGAATTACTTCCCCAAAAACCAGAAGAAGCATTACAAGCATTGCTGAGATACCCAACCGATTGAATGGCTCCAGACTTCCTTTGCATAAACAGTCCCATACACTCCCTAGGTTTAAATCCAGGCATTGCTTCATTAGGGCCAACAATCCTTTGAAACAACCACCTAGGATGAACTAGTGGATAGGAATATCGGGCCCCAGTGGGTGAAATTTGCTTGAAGAAAAATTGCCACCTGGCTCTGAACTGCACTAAAGAATCTAGAAATCTCTTAAAAGGTTCCATGCACGATTTGCGAGAACCAAGAACAGTATTTAAAAATGGGAAATATTACGTGATGGATCGACTCTCTGTATCTGTAGTGATGAGCAGTCTAATCCATGTGGTAGAATTATCGGCGAAAGTAATTTAGCGCCTTTAACACGAAAATAAGAAGACTATGATAAAAAATATAGAAACGCTAAAAAATATCATTTTATCTAACTAAAACTGTAATAATTGAGTAAAAAATAATGTTTTTAACAATCTTCTTAATTCTCGGAAGATTTTTCTGTCCATATACCAGTTGTTATCAATTAAGAATAATTTTCTCAGGATATTGTAAAGTATGGTGTACCACAGGGGTTGATACTGGAGAATTCGATTATTTGCACTAATCATTCATATCAGTGACCTTATTGGCACGGAGAGTTTTGAGTCTCAGATTTATCGGATCATACTTTGTTCTTTAGAATCTGTGATCCAAGTAGAAAAATGTTCTGGAACTGAAACCGCTTTGCTTAGTCTAAGTAGTAAATAGCATTACCACCACTTTGAATAATAAGAAAGCATGTTTGGCAGTTTTTCTTAACCTTGCAAAGGCTTTTGATACAGTGTCTCACGAAATATTACTTACCTGATTGATGGAGGTGGGCATATGTGGGCTTTCTTTAAGTTGGTTCTCTTCATACTTATCTGATAGAATTCAGAGAGTTAAATTATATTCTTTTTGTAAAATCCGGAGTACCCCAAGGCAGTGTTGTGGGACCTATATTGTTCTTGATATATGTCAATCAGTTCTGTAATCTTTCTATCATGGTTAAGATTGTTACTTTTGCGGACAACACGGTTCTTCTGTTTGAAGGCAGATCATGGGATGGTGTATTTCAAAGCAACAAAGAATTGCGCGTAGTTAAGGAGTAGATGTACTCAAATTTATTGACTCTAAATTCCCAAAAAAAAACTAAATACATCACATTTAGCATCTCTACAAGAACTCAATCACCTACAAATAAATACATAACACTGCACACGTGTTCACCTTTGGCTGACTGTAGTTATGTTTCTTTGGATAAGGTTGATAGAATAAAGTATTTTGGAGTTTTTGTTGATCAGTTTCTTCGCTGGGAGGTCCAAATTAACGCTTTGAGCACCAACATCAGAAAACTAGGATACATATCCTGTATGATTCGAAATGTGCTCAGTGAAAATATTCTTAAAAGTATACACTTCGCCTCATGTCAGTCGGCACTTTCTTACGGTATATCAGTTCGGTGGGGGAGGAAGGGAGTGCACATTTACACAAATACACAAACTGCAGGTTTTCCAAAAATTGATTATAAAAATAATTAATAAAATTCTGTCCGGTACCCCAACAGCGGAACTTTTCAGGGAGTATCGGATCCTGAACATAGCTAATTTACATTCAAATCCATTCTCTGGCACTATCATCGAGAGAAAGGGAAGATGCAGACTCAGCAGAGACACTTAATACGCATGGCAACTGATCAAATCTACACCATCCCTAGAGTCAAAACATCTTTTACCCAAAGGCAATATGCCTATTTAGCTCCCATGACATACAATGGGGGGAGGGGGGGATTCAATAAAGGCAAAAGGGGAAAACAATTTAGGCAGTCGATCGGAGCGTGGTTGTTATTGCGACAGGAGTTCGAATACTTGGACATGCAAGAGGAATGACTTGTAGCAAAGGTTTGTATGAGCTCTTGAGTGTGGTATTTTTTGTTATTTTTTTTATGATTATGTGCAGTATATTGTGGGATGAACGTTTTGGTCTGTCTGGAGTGATGAAGTGTGAGGGGTTTGATTCGCGTGATGTATACATATGTAATTGAGTGTCACTGTTTTTCAGGTTGATGATAATGTACAACGAGGTTTTATATAATCAAAAATCGGAAAGAAGTATCGATTTATTTTTGTCATGCTATATGGTCTCAGAGAGATACAAGAAAAAACGTTTACTGGGGACACGACAATTGAAAGGCAAAAAACCCAGATCCTTTAAAACTGTGTGTCCAAATTAAATTACCTGTTGTTTTTTTGCAAATTATGTATATTTCTTGTCATGTGTAACATAAAAAAATGAAAATAAATAAAATTCTGAAACAGGATACTTCAACTGCATTCTCAAATTAGATATCAAAAAGTAAATTATAATTAAATTCAAGTAAAACGCAATTTTTCTAGGTATCTTCGCCGCGTAGATAATATCTTCTTGATGCAGATGCTTTGTCCACTTACGGGTGTTAGTATCTGTCCAAAATAAAGCATCAAATTTCTCGATGCATGTCTTAGTAACTAAATAGCTTAATAAGCTCTCTTTCGATTTACGAATTGGTTATACGGTTTCCTCAGGTTAAAAGTCTTAGTGAGTAAAATTTTCTATGTAACGTAGATTTATTCTCACAAGCGAAATAAAAATATATTAATTTGTTGTGTCGCATCTGGATTATAGTAGCTCTATTTATTCTAGTTTACCTGATTCACAAATGTTTATACCTCAGTCTGTTTTCAATGCAGGTGCTAGGCTGATATATTGTAGTCATATGTTATGTTAATTAATGCCACATTGGTCCGCTTCTAAAAGTCTACACTAGCTTTAGTGTCACGATCGGATTCATTTTAATTTTTTTCTCTTTG